>SDEE01000284.1:0-58621 GCA_004126415.1 Candolleomyces aberdarensis
CTCGCGCTCTCGCTCAGGCGACGAACGTCTTCGAGCAGGGGGTGGGCTAGCAGACCCCCGTGGGGAGTAATCTCTCCTGCTACCACCAGTGCGCCTGGAACGGTTAGGCGGAGGACTGGGGCTTCGGCTTGGACTGGGACGTCGTCTAGCGTATCGGTGCCTAGAGTCCGCGGAAGAATGGGATGCCGATCGTCCTCCACGACGCCTTCGAGAGGTCCTCGATCGAGAACGACCGTCGTCAGAGTCTGATTCGGAGCTCGAAACGGATGAAGAATCCGAGTCCGAATCCGAATCTGAGGAGTCAGAATCAGAGCTGTCTGAATTGGAATCGGAGGACGAGGATTCGGCTTCGAGCATAGCACGACGTTGTTCCATAATGAGTTTTGGTGCGTTCTATCATAAAATGTCAGCGAAGTGAAGATAAACTCGACAAGTGGCGAACGAACCTTCAGCCATTCTCTCATGTCCTCGGTCAGGATACCAAGGTTGATACTCGTGAAGTAGTTGATGCTGAACCTCGTGTTCTTGGGGACGTCCATCGGGAACATGCCTGCGCAAGCATGCTTCACTTCTGGATCCTGGAATCGCACTTTCAACGTAGCCAATCCCATGCTCTCCATCATCTCCGTCATGAGAATCTTGATAAAGATACGGCTACTACTCGTGGTGTCATCTTCGTTCATTTTGACGCATTCAAAGCAGACCCAGCTGACGGCGTCCGAGGCGAACAGATGGCCGAAGAAGCGGGCAATGTTACGAAGACGATTGGTTTCATAACGGTGGATGGTCTCGTAGTAGGTTTTGAAGGCTTGCTCAAAGGCATCTGTCCAAACACGGTTGAGCCTGCTGAATCGCTCTCCGACCAAACCGTAGAACGTGGAGTATGAGCGTTCTTGAGAGCAACACTCGATAATCATGTTCACGAGCTCGATCTCTTCTCCTTCCTGAAGCGTAATCTTGAGCAACTTGTGGACGGCTTCCTCGTAGTTGAGTGCGTTCATGATGGTCAGATAAATGGTTCGACGAAGGTTGACGAGATTGGTGCCTGTCTTGTCTTCGATACCTTCTTTATCCGGCATTGCTATGGGGTATGTGTGAGAACGAACACTGCTTGCGACTCGAAACTGAAGGTACCTTGGTCCTCATCAGATTCCTCGTCACTCGAATCTTCCTCAGAGCCTGACTCTTCGTCTGAGTCCTCGCCCAAAATTTCAGCCTTGATTGCCTTATATTTTTCCTCGTTCTCGAGGAAGTTTGGGTCAAATTTGAAGATATCTAAGGAAGGAATGTCAGGAATCTCCACGAGCAGCGAAAATAAGAAAGTCACATACTCAGTCCTTCTTGAACCTGCATCTGCTCCTCCAGCTGGATTTGGTGCGTAATTTGCTCCTCTTCTTCCACGAGGTCGAGGCCCTCTGGAATAACAGGGTTGTCCTTGTACTTGTCCTTTCGGACTTGCATCAAGACTTCGACCATGTATTGTACACGCTGGCTGATATTGCCTTCGTTCAGGACGGCTCTGAACCGTTCGTAGACAGTTGCATTGGCCTTGGGCGAGTTTTCAGCGAGAAAAGCGCCAACCTCTCGCATGAATCCCACGGCAATTTCGATCGAGTCGTCGGTCGGTCTCTCAAGAAGGAGGACGAGAATTTGAAGGGCAATGATTTCGTGGGCGACAGCTTGGTTGACAAGGTGGGCAAGGAATGTTGTCGTGGAGTGACAAACAATCTGGGGTAGAATCAGCATTTGAAACGTTTCGTAGTGAAATGTTACGCACCTTGTCGTTCCTTTTGAACGCCCTCCTGAACTGGCTGATAAGCCGAATCAGAACCAGCTCTCCAACTTGCGGCAGCTTGGTGTTTACCACACTAACAACCGCGGCAAATACAGGAGTGAAGGGCAAACTGGCAGCCTGCGCCTTCATAATACTTCGTGAAAACAAGCCTCGCCCGCGGATGAGGTTTTCCGACAGCAGTTCCGGGATGACTTGCTTGATGTTGGCGATGTTGACTCGATTGACAATACCGGTGATGGATTTTCGGAGTGCGTCCCACGAAAGACGCTGGTATTCCGGCGACGCCTTGTCTTTTGCTGCTGCTGCCTCTTGAAGTGCACGTAGACGAGCTGGAGGCATGTAAACTCCCCCTGAGCGCGTGTTGTTGCTCATGAGCTTTGCAAATTCTGCCTTTGCGTCAAACTCCTTCTCCTTTGCACCCTCCCCCGCCTTGACCACTTCTTTTGATGGCGCTTCCTCCTTGGGTGACCGAGAGCGCCTGCGAGTCGATGGTGGCGCGTTTTCGGAGCCTTGAGATGGAGACCTATGCTAATGGTTAACGCCAGCAAGAATTATGCCCAGCGACGATGCTTACCTCTTCCTCTTTTGTTGGGAGCTGCTATCGACGTCCATAACGGCCCTTGAGCTCAGCAAAGCTGCTGAGATCGTAGTTTATGAGGCAGTGAAAGGGAAATTCGGGAAGCAGGACCTCGCGGTGCACTGCAGAGCTATGGTGTCGACGGAATTCGACGAGACGATGAGCAAGGACGGTGTGGCTGTGCAACTGCTTGCCTTTGTTTGGCAGGGAGTTACGCAATAAATATCCGTATATTCGACCATTTATTCCTCCATTCGGTCGCCCACCACAACAGCCGCCGTCAGCTGGTACAAACCCGGGCCAAGAAGGTTATACAATACAGGTAAGGGGACACGGGTACTGCGAGCTCCCCGGTTATCCGAGAATTAGTGGGCTTTATTGCGGACCAATCACATGAAATGGCTCCGTATAGGTCCTGGAAGACTGGTATATAATCCAAGTCCGGTTCTCAGGGGTCAAAGCCTCCATCTTGCGTCATTTTGTTATCAACCCACTCGGCGACTGTGCGGTATCAAACCACGAGAGGCCCCCCTTTGCACCCCGTTCAACGCACCCATGACGACTCTGGAACCCATTCCCAATATCACAAAGGTACACTGACCTAGAGGCATTCGTATCCACGGGAATCTAATCATACGGCTTGTGTAGTTGAGCGATCGAGTTACTCGAATCCTCGGACAGGTGAGTGTCAATCCTGGGGTATATCATAACTTGGCTGAAATGATTGTAGAACCCTGGCAAATTTACTCTCCAAGGTTTGTAATCAAAGAAGCTAGCAACTGGCTTCTGTGACGCTGAACTTAGTCCAGGAACCAATGTGTACCTCCTCGGGACCTCCAAGCCATACATCCTTGTCGACACGGGGGAAGGAAAAGAGGAATTCATCCCGGTCCTCGAATCAGCTCTCACTTCCGTTCCATCCGACGCCTCTCTCCCAGACGTCTCTGACATCATCCTCTCCCACTGGCACGGAGACCACATCGGTGGCATCCCCAGCGTGCTGAATCTTCTTCAGCGCTTATGGGCCGCTCGCAACCCAGGCAAACCGTTCCCCGCTCCCCGTCTCCACAAACACCCGCTCCGAGCGGAGGGTCCCAGCGAAGCGGAGAAGCAGTATTATACTCTCCCCAAGCTTCTCGCTTCCTTACCCAAGGACCTGTATACCCCTGCGCCTTCGGGTTCCATCCTCCACGATCTCTCAGAATCCCAAATCCTGTCGGGCAACGATATCACCCTCCGCTTCCTCCATACCCCAGGCCACACTCACGACTCCATCTCCATCCATGTCCCCGAAGACCGAATCCTTTACACAGCTGATACCGTCCTCGGGCACGGAACGGCCGTATTCGAAGACCTCTCGCTGTACCTCTCGAGTCTCAACAAGATGCTCGAAGCTCACGCCACTCTGGAGTACGGGTCCCTCCTTCCCTCTCATGGACCTGTCGTCGTCGACGGTAAAGAGACGATTGCGACGTACATCAAGCATCGATTGGAGAGAGAGGCTCAGGTACTCGATTTGTTGACTTCGCGTGCGCCTCCGGATGGGAACAAGTATTGGACGACTTGGGATATCGTCAAGGTGCTCTACGCCACGTACCCGGAAAACATTTGGGTACCCGCGATGAGGGGGATTCTTTTGCATCTGGAGAAGTTGGTCGTGGATGGGAAAGTTAAGAAGGTGGAAGGCGAGTTGGAGAATGCGAAGTGGGAGGCAGTCAAAGAGACGCCTTCGCCGAGCTTGTAATGGTTGTAAGAATAGTCAGTATATGCGTATAAATTGAAGTCGGTGATATGATACAGAGGCATAGAGAATAAGGCTGATGTAGACGAAGAACAGCATTATGAGATACATCGACCACTCCAGGACTACTTCCGACGCAACGCCGTAGCTGGCCTCCATGGTGCAACAATCGGGCACCCTTGGATCTTCTCAGCATTGTTGAAGACTTCTTCGACGCCCGCTAGTAAACACAGACAACATCGTTAGCTAACCAGCTCTGTTAGGAGATTGGGGCGTCTAACCGTTTTCAAATTGTTGAGGGCCCTGATAAGACATACAGCGTGAGCCCCTCTGAAAGTGCTTTGTGGAGGGTAAACGCAACTCACCACTTCCTCCAACCGATATCCCTGACTCCGGAATCTATGTAACAGAAAGCAGTTTCAGCAAGGTTGTTCAAACGAGACTAAACCCCGCAACTTACTGAGGTCCAGGCATCTCAGCATAAACCCCCAGCATGACCGCAAGCTTGGCAAAAACATACGAAAGCCGGCCCTTTGGTTCTTCTTTATACCACGGGACAGATTTGTACCTGTAAATGTATCCAAAATTGTCAGAAAACCTGTCAAACTATCTCTCGGAGGGCAACAGAAGCACAAGGGAGGGTTCCTCAAACTCACTCGTTTGGTCTCAGCCAAATATCCCCATTGTTATCCAGCTTAGGCGGACTAGTGTCAACGACGAATCTCACGCTGGAGTCGCGCCGAGGCAAGCGGAACCATCTCTGGACTATCCAGTTCGTTGCCATGATGGATTGGACGAACCACCGGAGAAGGCGGGGTTGTGCGGGGAGCCTGGATGGTTAAACACATCGTGATCAGTTGCTGAGAAGTAGGAAATAGATAGAGATAAGGACGAGGAGGCGGCGGGAGGACAACTTACAGCATAGCAACCCTCACTCTCTCTTCGAGCAAAGCAATCACAATCCTCTCCGCGAACGACTTCATCCCGAATTTCTTAGGGACGGCGTACAAGAGCTCTGCTACCGTGTACCCTGCGACGAGGTTATTGGTTTCGTCAGGGACCATGTACACTTCTTCGTACGCCTAAATCAAAGAAGCATACATGTGCGAATGAGACAAAGGGAAATCGAATGTAGGCATGTGTGTCTTACTGACCTCACTCCACGCTCTAAGTTCTTCAAGCGTCCCAGGAATATCAGTGATACCCATTTTCCTCCCTACGTCGGCGTAGAATAGGAAGAAAGCTTCTTGTTCCATCTGGGAAAGACTTCGCCAGGAGTAGAGGTCCGCCCATCTCTACGATAAATATAATGTCAAATTTCTAGTCAACAACACCACCAAGAAGGAAGAGAACGTACTGCTGGCTCGAGAATAAACAGGGAGAGGGTGTAGAGGTAATCGTCATTTGACTATTTCAGTTGTGCCGGGTCCAGGTTTAAGTTCAGTTCAGTTTCATGGGGTCCGGGGAAACATACGCACTATTCTGTACTTTGAATGAATGAAATTCATTCGCGCGAGAGCGATCGCCGCCCTGGGGTCTTCTGCGGGTTTGGCAGGATCCGGGGGCGCAGTCGTATCGTGGAAGCCATTTATGGGACAACCGACGAAAGTCCCTGTACCGTGACAGGTGGCATTAGCTTTTAAGCTTGTCGCACTCTTTATTGCTGAAGCATACCAATTAGAATCTCGGTCTAGAAGAGAAGTCAAATTAGTCGAAGTTTCTGTGTACCGTATTTGATCGCCTAACTCACGTCAGCAAACCTCTTTGGCATTCTCTCGGACGAGCTTAATTCCTTGGTAGACAGAAGTAGCTTGGAAATGGATGGCTAATAGAACGACAAGATTCGGGTTAGCGACATGAACCTCACCCCAGCCAGGGCCAGACGGAAGCACAGAAGCGGAGACAATAGTCAATAGTCACACTCACGATAGCATACGTCTTGAACAGCGCAAACGCAACAGCCTTGTGCAAAAGCATCGGACAATCATAAAAGCTCGAAACCAGCTTAATCTCCTGAGCTTCTGCCGCTGTCAACGCACCCTCTCTCCACTTCTTCTCATACTTGCTGTGTATGTTGTAGTAGCGCCTCCATCGCAGACACCTGACGAGGCACAAGTACGAGGTGACGGCAAGAAAACCGATGCTGGCGCCTAGGACTACGGGGTCTGAGTTGAGCTTGTCGAGTACGTGGTTCAGGAACCCGAGGACGGAGTCCATGGTTTCAATTCCGACGATGTCTCAGCCCCTGAGAGAAGGATTTATCCTTTCAACCCTTTCCGAGAGTCGAATGCACTTAACGCGGGAGAGACGAGGACAGAGCAGCGAGCATCCAACGTGGTCATCTGCGGTTCGGATATAAATAAAATGGTTGCAGTGCCTATGTCGTAAGTGACCAATCAACACCCACATATGTCTTGATACGATAGACAAATCACACAGGAGGGACTGGCCAGGTGGCCAGGGGCAGAGCCAGGCAGTTCACATGGTCACTCTCCTCCTCCTTGAATTTGGAATTCGATAAGGTCATGGGAGCAACCACCCCCATGCAAAATGGACTGTGAAGTCGATCCTTGTCGCGCCAAGTCCACCTCCCCGCTCCGCTCGGGTTGATTCAATGTGAGCGCCATCTGTTCGCGTTGAGACAAACTGGTCAGCAGGGATAATGCATACTCCTTATCTTGACCGCCTTGCTGCGAGTGCCCTCAGGTCAGGATGCTGAAGCATCGAAAGCGCAATGTATATGTAAAGCTAAGATAAGCATAGAAACATGTGTGCGGAATAGAGACTACAACTAAAATGATATGATGGATGTGATATACAGAAAAATGAATCATGATGGTGCTGCAGCTACAAGAGAAGTCCGTTTCTTCCAAAGCGAATGTGTCATATGATACACTGGAAAGCAAGAGTAAGCATCGATGAATGAAAGAGAAAAAATGAAAGGAGGGGAAGAAAGAAAAATCAGAAATTATAGGCAATGTTCGGTTGTCTCCACAAAGGATCAGAACAGGTCTGAAAAGGTATTCATCTCGCAGAAAGCGGTAGCAAAGTATCGCAGAAAGAAGGGAAGGAGATTGACGAAGAGGCGATACCCACAAATAAGAGTCCCATGATAGTACGAATGAAAGCCCATTGTAAAATCTAAGGCAAGGAGGTCAGCAGACGTTCAAATCGCTTGTTAGAGGGTCAGAAAAAAAAGGCAATATAAGTTGTCCTCTCCGCTCTGGAGCTCGGAACAGGTCTGAAAAGGTATCATCCCAGAAAGACAAAAGGCGAAACAAGACTCACAAAGAAAAAACATAAGGTGGGGTGCACGGCGAAATTAAGCGGAAACTGCCATAGACGGTGGCATAGCCGTTGCCATGGGTCTCCACTTCTCTCTCGACGGCATCGTCTCTCCATACACCCAATCGTCCTCGTGCATCTCAACCTTGATACCCGCATCACAATCCTCGACGAACACACCAACACCAGCCTCATCAGGATGAAGGAGAATCTCGAAATTACTCCGCTCATCATCTTCTTCCTGAATTTTCAGCTTTTGCAGTGCAGCCATGAGATCGCCAGCAAGGGGTGTGGAGTTGGGAGGATCCTCTCGAATCTGCTCCCAGCCAACAGGCGGCGATCCGGGGGGCGAAATCAAAAAGTTCTTCTCGATAGCTGGGGGCCGGAGATAATTTGTCTGTGGGACGACACCCCACGTTCCTGGAGGTACAATGGGGTTCCTGTTTGCTCGGAATACTCGCAACACGACTTCAGGGCTATAAAGTACGCGATTAACTCCTGTTTCTATGACAGAGAAAAAATTGCACGACTTACTGGTCTGAGGTAGCCTGCAAGAGGATAGGATCGGAGTGCTGTTTCGCCATTTCGGCGCTGTGGTCCTCCTCATACACGACGATAATCCGTCCGAAACCAGGTAGTGGGACCCATTGGTTTATCTCGCCATAGCTCGCGAAATGCTCGCGCAGGAGATTCAAGATGAGAGGGTCGAAGAAAGACTTGGGCAACGCGGTCACTGTCACCGTGTTCGTCTCTTGCGACTTTGGTGGGGACCTGGGAGGTGATTGGGAGGATGGAAGGGTCATTTGAACGGCCATTGGAGTGAGGAGAAAGATAGTGAGGAGCGACAAGAAACGTCCCAGCTTTAAAACTTCCAAAAGGGACGCTGAGTCAGATCAAAAGCTGTGTATGATATGCCGGCATATGCCGGTAATGCACTGCACTTGCTCCTCCCCACTGCGCGTGCCAAGCCCGTGCTACTGCCTTCGACAGATGGTCATTCGATAATTCAAAGCGCAGCATCGTAGGTGGGATTACGCCGTGGGCCGTGCTCCCCTGACGCAACTCCAATTACACATGTTGCCGACGATGATCGCTCTATTCTAAAATCTGGCGATGAAGTCACTCCTAACCTCCTGTCAATGGTGACTACACCAATTGAGCCACCTCATGACCGGTATTGTCTACAGCAGTTTAACCATCAGCCGTTCCATGTACATTATTCAAATGCTATCCTACATATATTCAATGGACCACGCACGCAGCAACTTTCATCATAATGCTCCCAGCAACGTCGGAATCGGCAAAACAATCCTGTACGGGCACCGCAAGCAAGCCGCAAGACGTTTAGCCTCGCTTCTCCCGCAACCTCTCCTCGACCTCTGCTTTCTTTTTGCTGAGGGCCTCGAGTTTCTCTTCCTTACTTGCATTATACGCGACAACTGTTCGGTTATGTCTAACATACATGTTAGGAGGAACATTGGATTAAACACAGATGAAAGGCTTACGGATTGTCCGGCGACTTCTGGAATTGCTTGTATAGCAGATCCTGAAGGCGTAGAGTGTCAGAAAAATCATCAGAGCGTACACAATGAAGGTTGAGAGTAACGAACATGATATTGTTGCAGTCGCATCCCAGGACGCTAGAAAAAGAAATCAGTCTAGGATTTTGTAAACCACGAGTGCACACAACTAGTATACGCACGTCTTTCTTGATTTCAGGCAGCTCGCGTTGCTTGTAAGCCTCGAATGCAGCCTGTATCATTCATCCGATCAACACAACGCGTCGCCCCAGAAACGATTGACGACAAGCCTTGAAACGTTTCTACAATCGCCACACCACATTGCATCAGAATCATGCCTCCAAACGATGAAGGTACAAACAAACCTCTGGATGTTTCTCAATGACAGCAGCCCGCTGCCCCACACTTGCCTTGTCCATCTTGGCCGTAACGACGTCCAAAAGATCCAAGGCATTATCGATCCCCGTTGCCGCATAACTCTCAGAAACATCATCGGATTCTAATCCGCCTCCAGTAGCAGCCGCACCCGGGTCTGCAGGTCCACTCGCGGAAGAGTAGGGCTTCTTGCCTTTAATGCCACCACCAGCCTTAGGAGCGACTTTGACTTTGGGTGGAGCAGATGCCTCTTCCTCTGCGAGGAGACGAGCATTCTCGGCCTTACGTGCTATATCGGCTTTGCGCTTGTCCTCTTGCTCTTGTTTCTTGGCTTTACCGCCCTTGACGCTATCGTCTCTCCACGATTCAGCTTCCTTGCGTTCCTGTTTGCAAGAAGGGGCAAATTCCGAGGAGAGGACGAGCAAAGTTGAGTATCTATTTAGAATCGTCGATTATAGTTACGTACCCTCTCAGCTGCAGCAGCTGAAGCCTTCTTCGCCTTGTTCTCTGCTTTCTTAGCACGCCCAGCTTCCTTCTTTGCGTTTCCTCCCCTCGGTGGCATGGTTCTAGGTGGTGGTTTGATCAATGGTCTAAGAGCCTACTGTGAAATTACTAGGAAGTTTCTCTGAGTTATCGCTTCCTCTAGTAGCTTCCTGTGCTGAAAGCCAGGTAGATGGACTTCAGTCGTGGAGGATGCTGCTCAAGGGACAATGACCTCAGAGATCAGCACGATCAGCTTTATCATATCACATCATCGTTCCATCAAAGTCCTAAAAGGGAACACGCTGTGACTGGTCGGGTTGGGACAGCCGCAGAGTCGAGCACCATCTTCCCTTTCGTTCGCTCCGCGTCTCCACTGCGCGTGCTACTTACTGCCTTCGACAGATGGTCATTCGACTGTTCAAAGCGCAGCATCGTAGGTGGTGTTCCGCCAGTGGGCCGTGCTCCTATGTCGGTGGTTGACTCAATTCCAGTTACACATAATTTCCTAATGTCGCAGGCGGTGATTGCTTTATTCTGAAATCTGGTGATGAAGTCGCTCCTCATAGGCCTCCTGTCAATAGCGACTACACCATGTTGAGCCACCTCATGACTGGCGTTCTCTACAGCAGTTTAACCATCAGTCGTTCCATGTACACTATTCAATACTATTCTACACATATTCAGCCGACCATGCTTTCATCATGATGCTCCCAGCAACGTCGGAATCGGCGGAACGATCCTGTACGGACACCGCAAGACGCTTAGCCTCGCTTCTCCCGCAACCTCTCCTCGACCTCTGCTTTCTTTTTGTTGAGGGTATCGAGTTTCTCCTCCTTGCTTGCATCATATGCGACAGTGGTTTGATTAAATCTAACACGCATCTTAGCTAGAACATTGATTTCAGCCCAGATCAGTAACTTACGGATTATCCGGCGACTTCTGGAATTGCTTGTATAGCATATCCTGAAGGTGATAGAGTGTCAGAACAACCATCAGAACGTACACAATGACGGTTGAAGGGACGAACATGATATTGTTGTAGTCGCAACCCAGGATGCTAGAAACAAGAATCAGACTCGGAATTTGCGGAACAACACCAGTGTGCACAGCTCTACGTACGTCTTTCTTGAGTTCGGGCAACTCTTGTTCCTTGTAAGCTTCGAATGCAGCCTGTATCATTCATCCGATCAGTACAACGGGTCGCCCCAGAAACGACTGACGACAAACCTTGAAACGTCTCTACATACGCCATACCAAATTGCATCAGAATCATGCCTCCAAAAGATGAATGGACAAACGTACCTCTGGATGCCTCTCGATACCAGCAGCCTGCTGGCCCACACTCGCCTTATCCATCTTGGCCGTAACGACTTCCAAAAGATCCAAAGCATTATCAATCCCCGTCGCCGCAAAGCTCTCAACCTCCTCGCTTTCCCCTCCAGAAGCATCAATGGATCCCAAGCCACCTCCAGCAGCAATCGCACCTGGACCTGCGGGTTTACTCGAGGAGGCAGCAGGTTTCTTGCCTTTACTGCTACTAGCCTTAGGAGCGGCTTTGACTTTGGGTGCAGCACCGGCCTCTTCCTCCGCGAGGAGACGAGCGTTCTCGGCTTTACGTGCTAGATCGGCTTTGCGCTTGTCCTCTTGGTCCTGTTTCTTAGCTTTGCCGCCCTTGACACTGTCGTCTCTCCAAGCATCAGCTTCCTTGCGTTCCTGTTTACAATAGAGGAAGTTCCGAAGAGAGGACGGGGTAAGGGGGTACAGATCGACAGTGCGAGGTTAGGTAGCCATTTACAATCGACGGGAATTGGTGCGCACCTTCTCTTCTGCAGCAGCTGAAGCCTTCTTTGACTCGTTCTCTGCTTTCTTAGCGCGCCCAGATTCCTTCTTTGCGTTTCCTCCCTTCGGTGCCATGGCTCTGAACCTCTAGATGCAGGTTTGTAGTTCTATTGATGATCTAGGAGTTTGCGGTGAGATGATCAAGAAGCCTTTCTGAGCTATCGCTTCCTCTAGGAACTTACTGCTGAAAACCAGGTAGATTGACTTTGGTCGTGGAGGATGCTGTTCAAGGTTACGGTACAACGACTGTAGATCAGCGGCAGAGATGGAACGATCAGCTTCATCTTATCAGATTGCTGGTGATTCCACCTTATCACACGTCCTAAAAGGGAACGCGCCGTGACGGTGACTGGTCGGGTTGGGGACAGCCGCCGAGCCGAGCGTCATCTTCCCTTTCAACCACCATCATGAAGCTACAACGTCTATTGCCGCTAGCAATCCTTGCTACAACCTCAGTCCTCGCGGCACCCTCATCTCTCTTTGAGGATGCACAACAAGTCGTTCTCGGAGGTGCAGAGGCCAAATTCAAGGGCATTGCCAACCAGTACTTGAGTGAGGCCAAGCAGGCAATTCTCAAGGGCAAGAAGGAATTACAGACATGGTATCACGATGGAAAGGAGTTCATCAAGCAGAATAATTTGCTTTGTGAGTCTGTCATTGGGTCACCTGCCATTTCTTGTGTTGCTGACAAGAATTTAGACGAACTTGTGCGGCACCCGGCGTTCTCCAGCTATTCGCTGAGGGTTACAGAGCCCAAGCTGTGCGATTCAGCCGTGAAACAAATGTCGGGATACTTGGACGTTGCGGATGACAAGCACCTTTTTTTCTGGTACGAGCTTGTGCTGTATGTGCTGCGCACTTTCTTACGTATCTCCGTGCAGGTTCTTCGAATCAAGAACAGCCCCAGCCGATGCACCGCTCATTCTCTGGCTGAACGGCGGCCCAGGATGCAGCTCCTCAACCGGCCTCCTGTTCGAATTGGGCCCATGTTCGATTGCGGAGGAGGGTCGCAACGTCACATACAACCCACACAGTTGGACGAACAACGCCAACATCATCTTCCTCGACCAGCCCGTTAACGTTGGCTTTTCCTACGCCGACGGAAGCACTACCGTCAACTCTAGCCCTGTCGCTGGAAAGGACGTCTACGCCTTCCTCGAGCTGTTCTTGAAGCGGTACCCCAAGTACTCGACCCAGCCATTCCATATTGCTGCGGAGAGCTACGGAGGAACGTATGCTCCCAACTTTGCCAGCGTGATCCACAAGGCGAACAAGGAGCTTAAGCTTCGTCCGGATGACTCGCTGAAGCATATTAACCTGGATTCAGTGATTCTAGGGAATGGGCAGACCGATCCGTACATCCAGTATGCCTCGATTCCGGACTACGTGTGCGAAGGTCCGTACGCGGTGTACGACCCCGAGTCGCCTCAGTGTCAATCAATGAGGACAAAGGTCCCGACGTGCCAACGGCTCGTGAAGTCGTGCTACAACTTCAACTCCAAGTTTGCTTGTTTGCCTGCGATACTCTACTGCAATTCGCAGTTGATGGGTCCGATTGTTCGTGAGTAACCTTCAGCTTTACTTAATGAAATGAGCTCATTGTGTAGAATCCGGACGCAACCCCTACGACGCCCGGCGTCCATGCGACCGGTCCAAGGACGGTGACTTGTGCTACAAGCAAATGACCTGGATCGAGAACTGGTTGAATGACCCTAAGGTCAAGACGACCCTTGGCGTTGACCCAGAGCGTGAATTCGCGTCGTGCAATATGGAAGTGAACCAAGCTTTCGTTGCCAACGGTGACGGAGCTCATAACAGCGCTGCACTTTTGCCCGACCTCGTCAATGACGGTGTGAGGCTGTTGGTATACGCTGGTAATGCTGGTATGTCCTTTTACGCGCCCCGTTTGATTCTCTTACTGATGCTTTGGTAGACATGATGTGCAACTTCATTGTACGTGGCGCCACGGTTGCGAGACCTCTTTACTGATACGGCATATGCAGGGCAACGAACGTTGGCTTGACGCTCTTGAGACCAAATTCTCAGAAGAGTTCAGGAAGACAAAGGGAGTCCCTTGGGTCACCCTCTCTGGAGGCAACGTGGCTGGTAAAGTCCGAAGCGCTGGTTCCAACTCTTTCACGGCGGGCAACGTCACGTTTGTGGAGGTCTACGAGGCTGGGTAAGTGGTCTCGCACTCCTTGCATCTCCGCATGAATGCATTCTTGTTCACGCTGCCTTGCATTCCTCGACGATTCCTCCGTTCGCTCCTTGCCGAGCGGAGGTATTCTGCTCAACGCTCCGCTTCCTCCACTCTTCTCTTCTCGACCGAAGATGTCGAATTTGGCGCTGACTTCCAAACCCTTTCTTTCTCCACAGACATATGGTTCCTTACGATCAGCCCGAAGCCGCATTGGTATGTATCTGGAATTCTGCTTCCCCCAATTATTTCGATCGACCTAACTAATACCTCGTATCATAGGACTTGATCAACCGGTGGATTATGGACGTCCCTCTGTCCGTGCAGGATGTGGCCGCCGAGGCTGCCTCCATTCCACCCCTCTGAGGGTATATACATCCAATGTCCGACGGGGAAGGACAAGGCACATTCATGAGGCGCGATCGAAGGGTCGGGTGACTGATCCTTCTCCGACCATCCCAGCATCCCTTTCTGGGCAGCGTCGGTGAGCTTACTGTGGGCCACCGACGTCGTGTTCCTGGTTGATGCTTTGTCCCTTGTCTTTCCCCCCTACATACACCTCTATATTCCTTTTATGAACTTCTGTGAACTGAATTGCATCAAGCATGTTTTGGATGGACACCACTACCCCACTGTCCCTTGTTTTCGTTCGCTTTCACTTTCTGCCTCACTTCGAAGGGGGCCGTTTCCGCTCTGTGCGTGTATCATAGATTTTTTTCTTCTTTCTTCCTTCACCGTTTCTTTGGTTCGTTCTGGTGGCGTTGTAGGATCAAGTTTTGGGGTTTCGCTGCTCGCGAGGTACATCGTAGCTCGCGTGAGGCGCTCTTCAATTATCTTTCGATTGGATTGGACGCGACTCGGGACTTGCGAATGATGGATGGGGAAGCGCGTGATCCCCCCAGATCGAGTGAACCGTCTCTTTCGGTCCACCGACATGCATGATGTCGTCCCCCACCCGATTTGGTTGTCCCCGCCGTACCTCGATCGCGTCTGTCCTGTCCTTTCGAAGCCAGCCAATTTAGCCACCGTGTTATCCTCAGTAACGTTGTATCTTCTTGAATTCTTTATGACGCTGACGAATTTCTTTTTTCGTTTTCTTTGCATTTTTAGGTCGGATCTTTATTTGTAACTGAACGTTTGTCGAATACACGAGATGACTACGACTAGGCTACGGTGCTACGAGGAGAAAGCATTTTGGCATCGCAGGGCGATGTTGATGCGTTGCTACTACAGTGTCCATGTGAAAGGCTTGAAGGAGACGAAGAAGAAGAGGATAAGTTACAGCAATATGGAAACTGATACGATGATCTAGTGGTACAGATTGGGAATCAAGACGACTTGGCCCAAGGAAAACGAGAACGAGAGAGCAAGAAAAAAGAGCAAAAGAGAATACGTACTCGACAGAAACCATTCTATCTACAATACAAGGTCAGACAGCTATACTAATATACATACATGCGAACTACTACTTACAGATTGCTTGCTTGGCTCGGTAATACAGATGGGATCCTCGATGCGATGGGAACAAGAAACTCGAAATGCCAAAACGGAGGAGACGATAAATATCAACAATAAAGATAAGCAACGAAGATGGTGGACGATGAGCAATAGAGAGAAGTAGAGAGAAGTGTCCGTGGTGGGAGGCAAAGGAAGGAGGGTTTCGCAAAGGATGGACGGGCTAGAGAGCGAGAGAATGAAGAATTGGGGGACAGTCTCAGAGACTGGGAGGGAGAAGGAGGGCGATCAGCAAGTAGCGAACCAGTCACTCATTGGTACGACGAGGTGAAGTATTCATCCCTATCCATGACGAAGATCTCATCAGGAGTCATCTCTGCAGAGCTCGTGAGATATTCACCAGGGACGACGCCGAGGTTGACGTTGGCGCGGTACCCGTTCATGAGGCTCTCTGCCCCATTCCCGCTGGCCGTTCGCATCAAAAGTCCACCAACTGGTGCGGTGGGCTGGTAGGCACCAGGGACCCACTGGACGTCGTTCGGACGAAGGGAGGGATAACCACCCGATACGGCGTGGAGGAACTTTGGGCCGCCTGGAGACTGAAGCTGCATTGGGCCGGGCCCAAAGTTGGAGTGAATCGGAAGGGGGAGAGGGTCGACGTAGGATGTTGGTTGAGGCGCCAGGAGAGGTGGTTCTCCATTCCAATTGATGAGCGAGGAGCTCGTGGAGTCTGCGATGGACATGGACTCGGAGAGAGCGGGAGTAGAGAGGGCAAGAGAGTCGTATGATTGTGAATGATGGAGGGACGGGTGGATAGGTTGAGGGTAGTTCTAATGAAAGGAATGAAGTTCGGTAAGCTTCCAAGTCGTAGGACAGTTAAACCGGTGATGCTTACGTTGATTCCGCTAGGGTTCATTCTCGAGCCAAGAGAGCTTTGAATCGGTTGGAAATTCAACGGCATCCAATTGTTGCGGTGCTCCACCGCGACGGCGTGGGAGGGTAGAAGAGGAACAGAGGTCGACTTCCGCAACGAATTGTCGAGGAACAGTGTACCCGGACGTTCAACGAGTCTCATTGGGGCCGGAGACTCGGTTGAAGGGGAACGAGAGACTGTGATGGGGTTCAGGAGAGCAGGAGCCGGGATCGACTTGCAATTGGTGATAACGCCAGCAGACATGGAACCAGAGGAGCGGCTAGTGCGCTTACGAGCAGTCGCGCTCTTCTTGGGACGATACCTATAGTCGGGATATTTTCGGGCGTGGTCGTTGCGTTCAAGATTCGCTTGCTCGCGCCAGTAGAGCCGCTCCTCTTGAGGGAGTGCTCGCCAGGCCTCAGCAGCAAGCTTCGAGAGAGTCTTCTCCGCCTCTTGACCGGGATGTCGGCGGTTTCGCTTGTTACCACCTTCCTTGGTGTGCTTTCGGACATAGTCACAGCGGAAGAGGATGAACTCGTTGCGAGGACGAGCCACCCATCCAGGATCTCCCTTTCTGACTGCCTCGGAACGCTGCTCCATCTGGCTGTCGGAGAGAGTAGAGGTGCTTGAGGCAGGCGAAGACGGCTCGGCGGTATGATATATCGGAAGATGAGGGGGTAGCGGTTGATCCGGGACATCAACCTCGACGAAAGTCTCGTTCAGAGGGGGTGACCAGCCGAAGATACGAGAAAGAGTGGCAGGCATGGGCATCATCTCTGCGAGGAGAGTGTGAGGAAGGAGGTATCGCGAAGGGGCGGAATGCGAGGAGAGGAAGGGGATTTGGTTGGAAATTTCTGCCTCACGTTCTTCCCCTTTTCAATGTTCGCGCTATTCTGGCCCATGGGTTGTTTGGCAGTGATTATCTAGGTCTGCAATGGAGTTCGGGATGTAGCCATGCTTGGACGATCTCAGATCAATGTTCCCGATTAGGGATTGCGACGACCTTCCCTCCATTCATCCACATTCATCGTTCGAGGACGCTCTAAACATCACCAAATATACCCTGCCAAGAGGGTTCTCAGAGTCTTGATGCATGAGTAAAGGCCCCAGTCACCTAGGGCAAAGGTCCTAAGGCAGTCGTGACTTGGAGGACCATAGTATCTGCGGCAGGAATTCGACAGCGAGGCTCGCGGTTAACATTGTGGGCGACTCGATGTGTCCGTATCATCCACTGGCACTCTGCCGTACATGTTCCCATGGCCCGAAAATGTTTGTCGAACAGGGCAAGCCTGAGGGAAGACTCTTGTCCCTTTCGTATGACCGCTTCTAAGTATTTTCCGATCGCCTAGGCTCCGTCGCTGTTGCGTCAGACTATGTATGAATTGAGGACCAGATCGACTCCGAGCGAGCAAGTCGTTGCCGAGCTCGGTGGCGGGCGTCGGGCTCTTAGCCGTTATGCATGGTGGATGCCCACTCCGACGATGAAGCTATTAATGATCGATAAATTTCGTGTCCGCAGATGCCTAGTAGAAACATTTGGCTTTGAATCAGCGCTTTATTTCATTCGGGCTATGAAAAACTTATGAATGCTTCTTAATATCTAGGGATGAAGCGGGCCAGGGCTCTAGTAAGTAGGAGATCTGAACAATCATTGAGTTGGTACATAGTCGCATCATGTATATCCGAGCCCAACGGCAAGCATCATACTCTGAGGCTGGAGAATCTGATTGAACCTGGCGTACTGTTGTGAGTTTGAATTGGTCAGGGATGATCGACGGATTGAAAACAAGGACCGGCGCGACTCGTAATTCACCCTGACTGATTGAGGACTGAAAAGCATTTCATCTGCCACTTGCCACTAGCTCCATCTTTCAAATTAACGCCAATAAATCCGACAAGGCCGGTCGATTTGGTCAATCAAAGGTGTATTAGCTGCGGCGCATTCGCTACAGAACTCTAAAATAAATGTGACAGGACGTCTGCAGAGAAACTCAGAGGACTCTCGGGAGTCAAGAAACAAAAGCATGGTTGTAAGAACTCGAACAAGGGTCGACTTGGAGGTGAAACGGCGCTGGGGCACTTTTCTAATCGGTGGACGGTGACGCCCACCAGCACCCACGCCCGTCGGCATCCAGAGCCGCGTTGCAGTGCATCGTCGGAAGTATTTGATGGCTCTGCCTATTTGGGGTTCCTCCTGTGTATGTAGCGCTCACGGTCACAGAATCACAATGATCTTCTGTCGTTTCCTTTCCTTCAGTGACCACCACCCCACTCTCCCCGTGCTGCTCACCGTAACCTTCGCCCGGTGAAGCCACGTTGGTTTCGCTCTCGTCCCTGGGGTGGAAGCCTTGTGCGCCACTGACGCCGTCGATCCACTAAACCAAAAAAGCCGGATTTCCGGTTGTTTCGAAACTTTTGTCGGCTAATAGGACTAGCCAGCTGGCCATGACAGCAATTTTGGATGACCACGAGGGATTGTTTTCCAGAGACACACCCAAAATCAATGGATCCTCAGGCGGTAAGCAACCACTCGGCCTTTCACACCATGTATAATGTGGCATTCGACGCTTAATTCTTGTGGCTTCTAGCATTCGTGGCGGTGGTGGTTGCGCTAGCACTTATTATCGTCGTCGCGGGCTCAGCAGTGGTCTATCTTCTCCTAGAGGCCAGGAAAGAAAGTAACCAGCCTCATTTGCGCTACCAAGCAGCTACGGCTACTAGTCGTAGCTTGGAAGATGGACCTACAGTCAACACCGCATCGTCATCGAAGATTCGCTCGACCGTCGACCGCTTCTTGTCGAGACACAAAAAGAAGAACTCTGGCCCAATCGAGGTTCCGAAGTCCCCGCGACGGAGTGGGCAAGGATGGGTCCAAGCCTCTGGAAGTGACCATGAGGATTCCGGGGATGAACAGGCTTCCGCGCACAGGAGACAGGGACACGCTGCGCAAATGTCGGAAGTTCTTGACATCTCTCGTCCGGGATCAACAGTTGCTCTCTCTACCATCTCCATACAAGGGACTGGGCCGCAGGCCACCCCTCCAGGTCGAGAGCGGGTGTCGAGCATGCTCTCGGACACATCGATGACGATCTCACGGGGCAATAGCATCCGATATGCGGACCCGTTCGCTCCAACACCGCAACGCTCAATTTCCACCATGACGTCGCACCTTTCACCACCTTCTATTGTCTCATCGCCTGCTTCTTCACCTCCACCAATTAATCGACTTGCAACATCGTCGCCCGAGCAGCTTTCGAATGATGACATTTCCGAAGCCAGAGTCTATCCGAGCAAAGTTCGGATGTTTGCGACTCAGTCAGGCAATGGGAGTAAGTTTTTCGAAGAACTCTAGCGTTCTTGTCGAGGTTTCATCCGTCTTTGTTTATGGTATTTAAGTGGACATTTTTTTTCGTTCTATCGCATCGCTTTCTTCTTGCTATCCGTCGACTGTCCAATTGTCATGAAAAGCATTCGTTTACGGATGTGTGTATTATACATAGCGCTGTCCCTACTCACGATACTAATGATTTCTTTCGGACTTCACACTACTCCGAATTGAATCGACTGTACGGTCATGTAACAGCACAGGCTTCAATAGAATAGGTGGGGATCTTCAGGAAGGGTGTCAACGTTCCATCAGCGTTCTAAATATGTAGCTCTGTTACGGTTGACACGCTTGTGAGAAGACATGCGTGGAGATTGGGAAACCTCAATAGAGAAAGTTCAGATTGCATTCTTGCCTGGTTGCACCCAGATGCACATAATTCGGGCCAGCGGTGTCTAGCTTGGCGACTTGTGTCTCTGCCGCCATGGGAGGTATTTCGGGCGACTCGGTGAAGTGGCCGCTGATCTTTGCAACGGCCATCATGATTATTATACGATGCCGAGGCCGCCGACTCGGAATGAGGCCTTATAGGTAAGATTCGAGGGTACTAAAAGTACAGAAATGCTTCAACACACGTAGCAAGAACAGTAAATAGAGACACAAGTTATCGTACACTGGGCAATCTGCCATGGGGACAAAGAGGAAGAACTGATAAGCGTAAAGAACACTTTTACAATTTTACAAGGACGGCGATTCGGATTCGGATTCGAGCTTTTCAAATACTGGGGTCAAATACTTCCTTACCGTGGCCAACTTCTCCGAATCCCACTTCTCCATGCTCTCGCTCAGATATTCTTCGAGCAGATCCAGCTGCTTGAGGGCATCTGGGAAGTAGGGGAGTGCCGCGTCGAAATTTTGGAGACACCACTCCCGGGTGGGGTTGAGAATCGCCTCAACACAATCTTTCAAAGCCCTTGCTTCCGCCTTGATACCTCCTTCGTGGTTACCATACTTCTTGGCCCAAGATTTGAGCTGGAGAAGGAGAATGATCGAGAGTGGAAGGACTGGAAGGCGGTTACGGCGAATGATCTTGCAATTGGACAGAAGGGTGGGAAGTGTTTCCTTGGCAAAGAGAATGCGGATGGAACATTTGCTGTTCCCCAGAAACTTGTGTTCTCGAGCTTGGTAAATGAGCCGCTTGGAGTTGCCCGCGGTTTTGTCCGTAGAGAAGTGCTTAGGATCACTCAGGACGATGCGAGAGATCAATTGCGGTAATGTCAGGTAGGAGTTCCATACCATGACAAGTACCTCCTGTATCGACGTGGTGAGTAAGCAAGCTGAGAGAAGCGTGTACGGCGACATTCGCGCGTTGCCGGAGGGCGCTTGTGTTAATCGATGACGCTTACCTTCGGCGCTTCCACAGATCGATCGTAGAGCACTAGCCCTGATTTCCCGGCGACGGCGCCTCGGACGCGCAGTCCGGTAAGAAGGTCCAAGAGAGCATCAGATGCTTTCGTGCGAAGGACCGTGTTGAGGACTTGCTTGTCTTGTATCACCATAATGGATATTGCGATACAGAACAAGAGAGTGGGCAACGATGAAGGCTCGAGCTTCGGATGAGCATGCCTTAAGGCATCGACAGAGTACATACAAAGGCATACACCCGTATACGTGAGCATACAGCGCTCGTCAGCGTAAAACTCGGGGTAAATAATTGAATTAAAAGGGTACGGGCTACGACGTAAGCCTCATAGCTTCCCTCTCAGCTGGCAGACTGAAAATGTCGGTATATACATCAAGAACTTTCGCGGTTAAAGCGGTCTGAAACCCTCGGATGTGCTAGCTTCTTGTTCAGAGATCCGGGTCATCCCAATATTCTCCGAAGGTGGAATTTGGTATGACGAAGTCCACGTCGAATCATTAGATGGGAGAACTTGATCATGCGGCCTCGAGCTAAACTTGATCTCTGAGAGATACAGTACTGGCGACTGAGAAGCGAAATCTCGTAGATGCAAGAGCATCCTTCCAGATAGAACGCTGTGTATCACTCGTTGGCATCTAGTTTTGGATCAAATCAGTGAAAGGGCTCAAACCATAGGGACAGCTTGAGCTTGACATACACGACGATGAGCCAGCGATATTCGGGCTGGTTGGAGATTGGTTATGGTGGTAAATGGATATGGACGACAACAAATTGCTAAATGCGACTTACGGGGCCAACGCGGGAAGCTGCTATGTTTCCAGCAGAGACAGCTTCATACGGTTTTCAAAAGNTTTTTTTGAGCTCAAGTGGCAGGAATTGAGACCGCATGCCCCACTTACCAGCCAGAACAAAGAAGTAGAAGAATCCGTCGCGATAAATAATGTTTAACAAGCGACTTTTCATGCTTCGAAACTTGATAAATCCGATGGAAAGAGTCATAAGCATCACGGCTAACACGAGCAGCATTAGAAGGCGTAAGCTGGGTAGAATGTAAGGGGAGCGAGCTACTCACAAATCTCATTGGCTAGGATCAGCCAATAAATCACGGAACAGTAACGTTCCAGCTCGCTTGGCCTTGGAGGCATAGGGACGCATCCAAGAACGTTTGGTAGAGGAGAGACTGCAACTGCAGGGCTCAAGTTAGCGCATCGGTCCATACCGTTCAGACACAGAACGAGTGCATACAATCGATCAGAGATGTCATTCTAGTCCAGACGATGAGCTTAGCGATGTGGACCGCCTACGAGCGCGGGCTATAAATGAAACCAACGACATGGTAACGACCTTCAAGACTCACAACAAATTGAATGACAATGTACGTGGTGAACGTCTTGTTTCTTTCAGACAAGGCGTACACTCGAAGGAAGAGGATTGCTGAAGGATTGGTAGTGGCCTTTAATTGGAGTGCCAACAAGTTGAGCTCGGTCATACCTTCAGCAACTGCGACTCCAACGAGAAATGAAGCTGGAGTGAAGGTGAGGACATGGCCTCCACAAAGATATCCGTCGAGGGTTTTC
The DNA here is from genome assembly GCA_004126415.1 of Candolleomyces aberdarensis. Classification (NCBI taxonomy): domain Eukaryota; kingdom Fungi; phylum Basidiomycota; class Agaricomycetes; order Agaricales; family Psathyrellaceae; genus Candolleomyces; species Candolleomyces aberdarensis. Next base: position 22,506 of record SDEE01000284.1, read on the forward strand.
ACTCACTTGATTCGGCTATCCAAAGCTGCTTGCACCTCTGAATATGCGAACTGAGGGAAAGGAACTTCTCAAGATGATGACTTTCACTTACATTAGGTGGAATGTCAAGAGCATTATGAACTTGAGAGTTGACGTTAATCATCTTAATTCAAGTCATGAGCCAGAGTACTCACAGTATATCGAAAGTGGAACGTCGATAAAAGGGAGATATCGTGTTGCGAAGAAGAGAAAATTTGCACAGCTCCTCTTTGATACCCACATATGAGTAACCTGTGAATTGATAGCGTGAGATTTTCTGCGTGGATGATTCTCATTTAAAAATTTAGAGTTACTTCGCTCTCCAGTGTTGCAAGATAGTCGACAATCTTTTCAGTTGTCAGAAGACATGGATCACGAGAACCTAGTCCTGGTCGCAACTCACCAAAATGACAAAGCCTGCAACTTGGGAGATGTCAGCTGTAGCTATCGGGTGGTGCAGAAACGGGTATCATTTACCATCTACATACTGCCACCACTTCAGTCACGATACTACATTCCCTATACCCTTGGCTTGTAAAGATCGCACCTTGGTTATTATTTGTCGTGAGGCCGAGGCAAAAAGAGCTTCAGGACTGAAGCTCATTGTAATTTCTCGTTTCGGTCACGCTCTGTAGATGTGGAAATTTTTGGACTGTCTGTTTAGTCTCGGGACGGCGGACAAGAAAAAGGGGATTGGGGGGCGGTATCTCCTCTCAGACCTCCCGTGAGTTCTTTATTATATTAGGAAGAAGCGCGTAGCCTTTGTTTGCACCCTAGTACACATCTTGCAACTTCCCGTGCATCCGATTCGGTTGTGGAGTAACGCCCACAGTGGGGCCATGGCTGGTAGGTAGGTACCCAAACTCAATGTAGGAAAAAACAAAAGCAAGAAGGGACTCCGAGCTCGGGAGGTAGATTCGGACCTACAAGTGTGCGCGAATCCCTTGATGGTTGATGGGGCTGATGGTCAACAGAGCCAAGCAATGACATCGACCCCATCACGTCGACGTGTAACTTGGGAAGGCGCGTTCGTTGTGCACGTCGGTTATCTACCTTTCTCTCATCCAGTAAACCACTGCTGGAGCCATGTTCTCGTTGCGCAGGTGGTGTCTTCTGGCGCTCTCATTGGCCGGTGTGCTCGTAGATGCGAAGTCGAGCACTGGTGACTCTGTACTGGTCGTGGTCGACCCTGCTCAGCAGGACAACTATTCAATATTCTTCAATGGCTTGAAAGGTGAGCAATCAGTGAATCAATGAGCCGATTATGTGTTTACACTGGTACCGCTCAGACCAGGGGTATGAGCTTACATTCAGGTCACCCAAGGTGGAAAAGCCTGTAATTATTGAGGACAATGTGTCCAACTTTGCCCACGTCATTCTACTTGCGCCGGAAGCAAAGAGTATGTAGTCTCTTCGACTCTGCTTATGCCGGTACTGAACGCAGACTATAGACTTGGGCAAGGACATCACTCCCCAATCCATTGTAGAACTCCTCTCGTTGAAGACCAATGTCGTTGTTGCCCTCCCAACGAAACAGTCACCCCTCCACGCCCTCGCAGCCGAGTTCTCTCTCATTCTTCCACCGCCCGGCTCTCCTCTTATCTCTTATTCTCCCAAACGCGACACACCTTCGACTCTCATTCCAATCTCCGTCGAGGATCACTCAAGTCCGGTCTTGACCAAACACATCCGACCCGTTTGGTTCTCTGGCATTCCTCAAGCGTTGGGAAACAACCCACTACTCATTCCCATCCTTCGTGCACCAGCTGAAAGCTTTGCTTCTGAAGTAACCGTAACGAGTGGGTCTGCGGAGGCTTTGGTTGATGCAGCGGAGAAGGGAGGCGAGGGTCTTTGGGCCGGTAGCTCTCTATCTGCCGTCACAGGCTTCCAGGCTACCAACGGCGCCCGAATCACGTTCGTTGGTGGTGCTGAAGTATTCTCCGACGAGTTGGCTCAAAAGGAGGCTGAACAGTGAGTTTTCAATAGTTCTCACCGTCGTTGGACGGCTAATTGACGCCGTGTCTACAGGTATGTCCAGTCCGGCAACATCGACTTTGTGAAGGAAGTCGCGGCATGGACGTTCCAGGAGAACTTGGTCCTTCGAATTGAAAAGGTCGAGCACCACCTTGTCAATGGTACTGAACCCAAGGAAACGTATACCATCAATGACAACGTTGTATGTATCCGCTTCCATAATTGTCGAGCACTTCCAGCTGACGACTTGGTCAGGAATTTAGCGCCTACATTTCGAAATGGAACCCCGCAAAGGGTGAATGGCAACCCTATTCCGGCTTGAAGGACCTTCAGCTCGAATTCACAATGCTCGACCCCTTCGTTCGCACCGCCCTTCCACCCGTCAACGGCGCTCCCGGGAAGTACTCCACGGCCTTCCGCGCACCTGACCGTCATGGTGTCTTCAAGTTCGTGATTAACCACAAGCGCAAAGGGTACGTCGCGGTAGTATGCTGCTTTCTCTGTATGCAGATTATTGACTGTCCTGCTTCTCAGATGGTCCTTCCTCGAGAGCTCTACCACCGTTCCGGTTGTTCCTCCCAGGCATGACGGGTACCCGAGGTTCTTGAGCGCGGCATGGCCGTACTATGCTGGAGCCATTAGCACTAGCGTGGCATTCTTCTTGTTCTCTACGATTTGGCTTGCGGGTGAGGCTCGGGATAGCAAAAAGGGCAAGGCTGCCAAGTCGGAGTAGGCGTAGATTCTTCGGTTGTGTACATCTCATACCCCTGGCTGTATGTACAGACGTGCCTTTAGTAATCGAAAAATGCCCACTGTCATCTCTCCCGAGCTCTTATGAATAGATTCGCGACGCTATATATGAGCTGCTGGAATCAATGGCATTGGCAGGAGGACTACATCTCCTGAATCCAGGGGTAATACTAAATATGTACATGTGGGTATTAAATTACACAGACTAGGCTACATCGGAGAATAGTCCACAAGAAATGGTATACTACTGAACATATTCAAAAAACCAAGCACGAAGATAGCATCGAGAGAAACGAGAGTGGTGATAGAGGGTATATATACCCAGCATCGTAATTTTGGAAAGCAGAGCGAAGAGAAGTCATCGGCTGCGGACAACATAGCTTTCCTCTGTGTCGTAGTATGGCACAGACCTCGAGTACCCCGACGGATCCGTAGCGGTGGTGTTCATGCCGGCTTGAGAAGAAGAATACGTATACATCTCGTTCTCCTGGGATTTTGTCGTCCTCTCCCCGCTGAGTTCATATGACCCTTGGGATCGGCCTCCCAATGAGTCATTCTCGTACCTGATCCTCTTCCCACCGTCCGTCAGGAACGTCGACGTCACAGGGAGAGCAGGGGCATTGGGGATATTGTGCCTGCGGAAAAGCGCGGTAAGGTTGGCGTTGGTGAGTACGGGTGCAGTTCCACCAGCAGCTTCAGGGTCAAGGGCGGAGCCTAGACGGTTTGTTGCAAAGGCTGGGCCGGTAGGTGTAGTGTCCTCCGTTGTAATACGGAAGAAGAAAGCGATGATGACGCTTAGGTTGGCGATAATGAGACTGACGGTGGCCTGTGTGAGAGTAATGAATGATAAGGAACAGCGTTTTGAGTTTAAGCTTAAATTTGCGGAGTTGGTGTGCACGTACCTCGATGATAGCGGCCAAGCCTTCTTGAACACCGGCCACTCTCAGAATCATGTACGCATGAGTGAGACTGACGACGGTGGTAATCATTGTGGTGGAGAACAATGCTGTGAGGCGGATTTTTTGAGCTAGCGAAAGCCCGGAGCTCTTGAACACCATATAGATAGGCGCTGAGATCAGGACTGCATCGGTTATGATAGCAGCTAACGGGGTGCGAGGGAATTAGGTACTTCGTAAGAAATGGAGTAGAAAATCCTTGGGTCGGGGTACATACTGATTAATTGAGCGAGAGCCACGGGAAAGCCTAAGTGGCATTGAGGAAGCTCGGTGTACTTCCACTCGGTGTTGCCTTCACATGTCCATAAAAGCTGGGCCTCCAAGATGACCCACATCAGGCCGAATAGGACTGCGATGAGGCCAAATATAACGCGAACGCGTCCATATTGTAAACGAATGACGGTGAAAAGGATTGAGATACGCGCGGACCTGCATCGAAATCCGCCGAAGGTGAGAACGGGATCAATGGTGGGGTCGTTCAAGGATCTCTCTCACCATGTTACTGCGTAGAACAGTGAAGAACACCTACAACCAGGACATTGTTTGAGTACGATGCTCAGACAGGAAATCGCAGAGCACCCACAGATAGTACGTGATCATTTTGACTGTTCTTGAATGTTTCGCTGTTCAACAGTAACGGCATCGTTTGAGAATTCCTCCGGACCCTGAAAGAGAAAAGCTGGCACTCACTTGGGTTGTCGAAGTAGATTCCGAAGGAGGTCATGAAGGCAATGACGAAGAGCATACAGATGAAAGCCCAACAGTCATCCCACCAGAGTCGTCCAGTCCTTCGCCTATCCCATAGTCGAAAGCAGGTCAATGCAACCCCAGTGCAACCGAGCGCCCAGCCCACTTCTATAGAACGATTTAAGCTCTAGAGCTCAGAACCAAGACAAGCACTTACTCCGAGCAATGGCTATGAGAGGAGGCACCCCGTCCATCTTGGTAAGAGTTCAATGGGTGCTCGCTGGATGCTACTTCTTGGGAGGCAATTTCAAGGCTGCGTGCGCAGAGTGAGAATCAGTCGTTACTGAAAAGTCGGGGGTAAAGAAACACATTCAAAGCCAGCGATGCCCACACTCGGGAAGTGGGGTGCGTTTCCACGATTCGCATGGAGCAGCGGCCCACAGCCCGCAATCGTGGCTCGGGAAAGCAGCAGATCCAGGAACAGTTGTGTGGCGGCGGAACCAAAAGAGACAAAGCATCGTATCAGCGGACGAATGGGGTTCTTGCCGAGACCCGTATTGCTTCCCAAGGTTCCGACCCTGGCGATTCTGGAGATAACGGCCTTTGGTTTGTGTGCAGGAAGGAGTCTAACAAGCCAAGAAGGAGATTGGAAGGACACGAGAAAATTCTTGAACAAATTCATCGATAAGCCCAAGCCCATTGCCCTAGAACTTCCACCGCATGTTCAATACGGTCTGCATGTTCAATAGAATAGAAGTCTATTGAATTTTGAATGACAACCCTGCTGTTGCTGTCTGATTCGAGAGGGCGGTTTGCGCGAAAATCGGTCTTGCATGGTTGGTCTTGAATGGGCCCGAGTCAGGATCGTTGCCCCGGAGTTCTCGTTGAATCTGGGTGATTTCCCTGGGCTCGGGCACTGCAGATACCGGTCACACAGGATTCCAATGGCAACAAATGGCGCCAGACAGGACTGTGATGCAACCCACACAACGAAAAGGGTATGTGTGATCATGATGGATTGAAGGCAACAGAGGCAGGCGCTCGACGCCTCCCGATATAGGCTGGGCGGGACACAGCATTACATAATGCGCGCCTCAAGTCCCAACTTGGATCCATCAAAGAGATCATGGCTCTGTCATTGCTGTTCACTGCTGTTCGTTCATCTGGATACCTTGTTTTTTCATACCACCACTATCGCCCACCACCTTGAAACCTACAGAGCATATAGTCCTACTAGCCATGGCTAATATGGGGAATCTGGGCGATAACGTTGGAAGGTGGGCAAAGGGAGAACACTGCAAGTATAGCTGCCTGCATTTACGATTTCGCTGCTGATTTTTGCTTCTAGATGGCCCTGTTCTCTCCCAGACAGATCTATACCTTCTTAATGTCCCCCTGGAACTCCATCCTATCCTCAGGGGAACTGATTCCTTCCATTTGTCTTTCGATTTAACCAACGGTCAGCTGGAAGATTATCCACATCAATCGCTTGGGTTGTGACATGAGTTTCTTAGGTCAAACGGTTGGGTGGAACTCAAGCGATCGTAATCGCGAGATTCCGTTTACCCAGAGAGACCAGCCGGCCACTCTTCCGAGGGTCTCTCAGCTCATCATAGTCTCGCAGTCGAGTCCATGGTGTACCATCGTCACGAATGACACTGGCGTAACAATCGGCGATGTTTGTATAAAGCTCTGGCAAGAGTACGTTCGCAACTCTCAGCTATATATAGCGTCCAGCTGACAACTCCCGCAAGCTATTCGCAGCACAACATAACTGACGCAGAGTTCAATACCCTCCCTCCTCGGCTGCAAGAAAGCGTTCGTCGCAGGGCGCAAGCTCAAATGGCGCAAAGCCAATGGAACTCTGGATACTACCAGCCATCAGCACCACCAGCGTCGTTCAAGCGTTACGGTACGTTTATTTTCTCTCAATTTAGACATTCGTATCTCACCAATCGGGCCGCTGCAGACTGGCTCGGAGAGAAATTCATGTTTGATCGTCTAACAAAAGAAGGGAAGGATGGTTATATCGAACAGCGTCTGGGCTTCACAGCGCCCAATATATTTGTGATGGAACTCACATTCTAAATGTGCGTACCTGGTTACGATCTCGACAACATTTGTGCTGTTCATCTGTACTTTGGTATTTTGCTTAGCACTCACCCATGACCAATGTATTCTATCATGACGCGGAAATATTCCCTCCAGCGATATGAGGTCTCTACGCAAGTTATATCTTGGAAACATCGTCAAGGCAGCTTGATGCTTGCAGCCCAACGCCCTGCTGCGACCCTTCCATTGCCTCCGACTGTCAGAGGGAGTTATTGCCGTTGGTGGACGCTGCAGCGTGAAAAGGTTGGTGACGTGAGTTGCTGTAATCGGGGGGCGTAGTAGCCGGCTCCGAGTTGGATGAGGTGTGGTCACCCCGCCGTTCAAACAAAAAGCATAATCCTGCCAATCAGTACTGCTATTCAGCAACTGCTTGTGTCCCCTTCGGGGTGACATACGAAAAAATTGGAACGATACAGAGAAGATTAGCATGGCCCCTGCACAAGGATGACACGCTTTCCCGGAGTGGTAGACCTACGGGTCTCAATATTTATTTTTCCCAGTCTACTCAATACGAAGAGCCTGGCGACATTCGTGGTCTCGTTCAAGAATAGTAGCTTCGCCCGAAGTATCAATAATAGGTCAATACATTGAGTCAGTTCTACAAATACATCATACAGTTGAGTTATCATACAGCGGACACCTAGTGCAAGTATGTCTAAATCTATCATCGGTCCGACATACGATTACTACCACCGCTCGGTCCCGGGTTAATATAGAAAGGGAGAGCCCATATCCATCGGAGAATGTATAAGCAAACTAGCAGAGATCTTCAGTGTGGCCACGCAATCTATCTCTTCTAAAATCGTCACAATACCCCTTCCAACGGCCTTCCTTCCCCATCGACTAGCGCTAAGCCAGGTCCGTCATACATTTTCGCCAAGTCAATCAGCCTCCTGAATTCCACTTTCAACATCTCCCGATGCTTCCTCAGATTCGCCACGTCCTTCTCGCTTACAAACACGACTTGCTGCAATTTGGGTAGGGATCCCCTCACTCTGATAGCTAAGAAATTCAGCATGGTCCTGTAAGCGCCTAGATCTAAATTCGTCTTCATCCTCCGCATCGTCAGCTTCTTCACCCCCGGAAGGTAAGGTATGTCGAAACTCGTCCCCGGCGCCCAGTTGAAATATAGACCCAACTCCTCGAGGTTCGGACAGTGCCTCGCAATCATAGGGAAGAATTGTAACTGCGGGGAGGCGTTACTCTCATCGAGGAAGGAGGAGAAATGGGCTTTGTCGAGCTTGCTATGGTAGGCGCAGTGGACGGAGGTAAGTTTGTGCCCGTGGAATTCGAGAAGTGTCGGGGTTGGTAATATATCTCCGAGCATCTCCATATCCATGCATCCGATAGCGGGAAACTTGAATGTTATATGCCGTAAATTGGGATAGAGGTCTTCTTTCTTTGATGTCTTCTTCCTTGACACTGACAACGATGAAGCACCTGTCGCCGCACGTTCGGAATTCGGGCCAGGAAGGAAAATGGGGTCTGGGGATGAAAGGTGTGATAGGCGCAAGAGGAGCTGTGTTACTCTTGTCTTGGGTTGCGAAAGCAGTGGTCGTGGATCGTTGTCGAGATGAGGATGATCAGCCAAGATCAATTTCGGGGGCTGAATGGACTCGAGATCGTGGTGCGCGTCAAGGAAAGCCGCCCATAACGTCGAGGGCACTTTTAGGAGGCAAGGACTCCCGTCTTCGTCGAGCCATGTGATAGATTTCAATGTCGGAGAGGCTGAATCGAGGAAAAAGGGTTGTTTCTCCAGAAGGATGGCGCCCTCAATATGAAAGGAATTCCTAAACAAAAGGGACTTGAGACGAGGGAGAAGGGAGAGAAGCTGATGGATCCCATGAAGCAATTGCAAGATTTCGTCTGTATCTTCTCGGCAACTGTTGCTTGCAACAAGGTCCAGACTTTGAACGTAGTCGCCTCGTGAATTTCCGTTACACATTGGCTGCTTCATCGAATCAACGAGCGCGTCCAGGGTGTCAAAATCACTCAGAGTGATGTGCTCGTAAAGCATGGGCTCGCAGATCGCCCACCACTCTCTAGACACACGGGCAATAGACCACTTCGTAGCCTGAGTCGAGTGAGGCGTTAGAGAGACGTGACGTATGAGCGTGGTGTCAACTCACACTGGCAGGCATACTATGGGCACGTTTTTCGTCCTTATCGTGGCAGAGGTCATGGTAGTAAAGATGGTGGAGAGGGGGGGTCAGAGATTCATGCTTGAGTGTCGCCAGTCGAAAGATAATTTCCCAAATTTCCGTAGGAACCGATTGAGGCATCGTAGGGAAGATTAACAGAGGGTTGGGGAGCGATCGAGTGCTCATTCAAATACTCGTTTGAACCCGAATTGTGGAAAATAATCTTGTCAGGCCCGGGTAGATAATTTATCCCCCCTATCTCTACCAATGGGCACAATAGAATTTCGAGTCACAATGGGGATCTCTCCCCGCTATGTTGTTTCCTCCGAGTGGCCCCGGAGTCGTCAGTATTGGATGTTGAGCAATAGTGATGAGAATCGCGAAACAGTTAAAAGCCCACCAGTAGCCAACCTGCTTTACTACGAGTAGATTAGTTGTCTCAGGTCGGAAGCTGGGATATTTTGAGGGTGCGTTGAGCACGGGAGAACCCGCCCAATGTCCATCTGGTGGTTGACATGCCCCCTCACTGCATGTTTTCGAAGAAATTACGGAAGGCGATGAATAAGGGGCCATATGTCTTGATTCCCGAGCCGTTTCATGAACACGAAGGTTCTTTTGATGGATCAGTACGGTGGCTCAGAAGGACGCAAAAGAGATAGGATGGTCAGAGCCAAAAGATTGCCAAAAGACGAGTACGCCGGAGGTTTGTAAGCCCCGTAAGTCCAGTTAGGTTGGATCAATTTCCGGAGACATGTTAGTCATGCCCAGAATGAGAAGTGAAAGGTTTCCGTCGCTTGGGAATCGATCGAGAGTAAAGGCAGAGGAAGATGATATTCATCTAGAAAAAGCCGTCTTCATCGGTTCAGAAGATGTGTGTCGAGTGCCTCGGTCCTGTGATGTAAATTTCGGAGTGCCCAGTCAGATATATGAGAAGAGGAGAGAAAGGGAAGTGAACTCTGGCCAGCTCGTCGGTTAGGAGGCTGACCGACCGAGTTGTCTTCACAATCTGATCTAAAGGCTTAGAGGAACCGTGGGAACCATTTTAAATAGAACAACGCGCTTTTATTCGGTTATTCGCGTCTTCCTCTGTCTATCTCGTCGAAAACGAAACAAGAACAAATCACATATAACCCGACGCCCTCTCCCGAATCAGCTCAACGACTCTTTCTCCCCTTTCCCCTCCTTTGTTCCATTGTCCCTCACCAACTCCCGCTATACCTGTACCGGATCGCACGATCACCAGCCAAGAAGACTCCATACAGCAAGCGCTACGTTGAGGCAGAATATCGAGTCGCCTGCGTTGGAGGTCCAGAAGAGGCCGACGAATGGCTCGTGCCCTCTCGACATACACTCTCCAATCCCCTTGCCGCCACCGAGCAGTGGACGATCTCAGCAAGGAAAATTTCAGTCACCAAGATCCAAGACCGTGCTTAGACTGCCTCAGGCACTGTCGCGCCGACCCCTGCCGTGGTTCCCCTTCATTATCCTGCGCCCGTTGCTCTACCTCCTCCTGTGACTGCTTCCGCTGGATACTCTGTTCAATCCCTTTGTGTGGATTTTAATCTGCCGCCTGTTCATAACGAAATGGACGAGTTCGACTGGAATGAGCTTGACTTCACTGAAGCTGAGCGGATCACCCCGGGACTCGATTGCTTGGAGAACGTCGCTTTTGCCTCTTCCTCCTCCTAGGCCTGCTCTGACAACATCTCAGAATTTGCCCAAACTGTTGGCATCCCTGGATCGCTCTGCGCCAAACTCGAGAAGATGGCATTCTCTCTTGACGACCCTGATTGTATGGATATGCCTTCGGATAATGCGTGGCAGGTTACTGGTATTCAAACTTGAATAGGGATGGAAAGATGGTCAAGAAGTATGCCGCTACTCTCGCTGATGTTTGGGGAGAGTGGACTCGTAACTTTATCCTATTCTTGTTGTCGTTTCTTTTCTCCTCTCTTTCGCTGTTATTATACTTGCTGTCGCTGCTTTACTCTATTCTCTGGCAATTGCTTTGCTTGCTTTCGCTTTACTGTGACTGCACTCTTGTTGTTTGTCGAGCGTGTCAGTCCTCCGATATAAATCTAGAGTCCTCAGATAGCAGGCCTTGTAATATGGGAGAAATCGAGGACGCACGCGTCGTGATCACCGATGATGGGGATGATTGGTTGACCACCCTCCAAATATTGCGTCTCTCCAGCTTACCTTCCAACCTCTTACCTTCTCTCTTTTCTTTTTCCGAAGGCGACCAGTCCTCCCGTGGATCTGGATACATATAAAGACCGCTCTAACAAGGCCTCTTAGCTCAGTGGTAGAGCGTAAGATTCCAGGACACGTGATAACGTCGTCACTTCGGAACTTCCTTAAGGTCATCCGTTCAATCCGGGTAGAGGTCAAGATAATTTTTTGGCGTTGTGGAATCTGGGGAGAATCAATGAGATTTCGCTGCAAAGCTTTTGTGACACGCGAGGTATCGACTGGTGTTTGTTTGTGCTGTAGGGGCAAGATTGTGTTCGAGGGTTCAACTCTTTCACCCTTAGCGCTTGTCAAACATCTGGATTCCGGTGAACATGGATGGATCCATTGCAGGATCATAAAGATCTTCCCTGTCTGCCGCACCGATAACAACAAATTCAAAAATTCAAGATTTGGCCAATGAGCTCAATGGCATCGCCTTGGTCTCCTACTCATTGCAATCTCAATTGCACGTTTACTTATAGGACTCGAGATGAAGGGATTGACAGACGCAGACGAAAACCGCATGGCTGAGTACATATGTCAATTTTGCTGCTGATATGCAATCATCCAAAGAGGCAGCGAAGAGTGGCTCCGACTCCATCCGCCGAGGCTACAACACACGACTTCCGCATGCATCAATACCATCGTCGTCCTCAGTGAGCTACCGTTCCTACACGAAATTTACGATGGAGATTGAGTAATAAAATATCGTTCGTAATCCTACACAAGTCGTCAATCGAAAAGGGAAATACAATACCTCGTCCTGATTCCGCTCTTGAGTGTCGCTCGTACAACCATACTTTCCCATTGGTTCCTGGAATTGGAAACTCCTGCAACCTGCTCCACTCTGCTTCCTCCCAAAGGCTGCGCAATCTGGTGTTGCCCGCTAAAAGCTTCGACTGTCTTCCTCACCCCATGGAATTCCCCCTTCATTAGGGATGGGAACAAAGCAAGACCAGTGGTCCCCGTATCCGACTGGGCACCTTGGATGCAGAACATGAAGCGAATGTCGTCTTTTGCCCCAATCCACCTTTGTTTTGTCCCCACCCCTTCTCCAGCACCAGCGGCTTCACCGGGATCCTCGTATTCCACAGCCTCCTGCGCGGTCATGTTCTCCCACATGTGCGGGAATGTTGTAATGGAGGTGACCTTGCAGTAACCAGCCTTGAGTCCGATGTCGGCCACAGGCCTCGCTTGTCCCCACAGATACCACGATGCTGTGTTCTTCTCGCTACCAAAGTAGAATGGGGACTTGCTGTTCGGGGGACCAACGGTGAAGAAGGTCAAAACTCGAGTACTGGCGATCTCGAGCTCGATAGACTCGGCATCGGGAAGGGTCTTTCGAACGAATTTATGGAAAGAGATGTTGGTGGGAGGGCCTTGATCGTCTTTGAATTTTGTGAGCGACGAACTGGACGCGACTGGGTTGGCTGTCTTAGAACCCACGGACGCGAAAATGAGATTTTGTCCATCTTCTACGCTACGAGATGAGGTGATCTGGCTCCAAACGGCATGGTCCTTCCACAACACCGCGGCATCAGGAATCTGGTCGATGGTCATGAAGTACCGCATGAGATCGTCCTTTGTGTATCCGAGATCTGCGAAACTCTTCTCGGCGACCCGTACGTTTCCTGCGGAAGGGGGTGCTGTTGGGCGCATGTAGGCAAGCCCGTTTGCGAGACTGTTCCATTTTCTCGAGATATCATCGAATTCGAGACCGGACTTGATGTCGGTTAGGAGGGTGCCGATGAGTCCACCACGGAGGGCGGAGAGAAAACCTAGCGGCGCATCACTCGCATATCGTGAGACGAGATTGCGTTTCTGGACCTCGTCTCCGTTGAAGTTCTTGATTGTCTCAGCGGTGCGCTTCATCCAGCTGATCGCTGGCCTGTGGCTAGTCGAATGAGAGAGTTTGTGGTGAAGAAGGTGATGAGCTTCTTGGATAATACTGGCGTCGTAGTCATCCAGCGCCCGAGCCAACATATCATAGGCGGTATCGGTCGAAAGTTGATTGAGTGGGTTTGCAAGGGGGGTGGTATCGCCAAGTTGGACATGGAAATGCACAAAGCGGGAGCTTTTTGTAGGCTGTTCTCCGAGAGAACGATGATTGTTGCTCGCTATTCGATACTCGTGCATCACGCCCTTCCCTTCAAACAGCTTGGTGAGGCCCTTGACAAGGTTGCGGTAGATCGCAGGAACCTGATCATTTGCGGTCTGGGGCCAAATGAGGGGGCGAAGGGTTCCATCGTCTTGGACTCGGCAAAGGTCGCCAAAGCGGGTCAAGAAATCCCTACAGCTATTGCAGTTGTGCTCGGGGCGAAGATCCTCGTCAAGGGAAGAAAGGTAGCGCTCGAAAAGACTCCTATCTTGCAAGTCCAACTTGGCATGGAAGATGGGTCCTTTGTTTCGTGCGTTCGCCGTGTCTTGAAGTATCGAAACGAGGAGCCGAAATTCTAGGTCCGTTGTGGTAGGATTAGATGGAGTTTCTGAATCTTGTGTACCGGGTTTAACTTTCTGCAACGGAGTCGCGGTAGTTAGCGCTGGTGCACGAGGAAGGTCGATTACCTCGAAGTCATCGAGATCGCTGTCCATCGGAAAGCAAGTGGTGAATCAAGCGTGTCCGGTCATCTGTGGTATTTGAACATACACGATTGACTCAGGCTGTGTAGATGAATGTCAATCCGAGTCAGTGCACGTTACGTCCAATTACAGTGCTTTGCGTGATTACCTCAGAACTTCGTCCGCTCAATCGGGGTAGAAGTCAATATGATTTTTTGGCGTTGTGGAACTTGAGGAGGAGCTCCGAGGAGAACAACTTTGGCTGCAGCGTCCGTCGGTGTTTGTTTGCGTTTGGAATGAAAGGTCCAACTCCGCGCGCATTGTGCGTGTTGGTTTGACCCATTCGACTTTCGCCCTCGTTGAACACCATGATTTTGCTCAGCATCTTTACTCTGGTGTAATAATCTACAGGCCCTTCTATTCCGAATTCGTAATTTCGGCGTCTGCTACAGTACTGAACATGCCACTGCCACTGCTCCCAGTTTGAAGCCATCCATCTGGGTCCAAAAACGTGTAGGATCATCGATTGCCACTAAGATCTTTTCTCCTTGCGAACGACGACGATAATATTATAAGGCTGCATCGAAAGGGCACACCCTTCGCCTACAGAGACTGTGATGCTTTCAGGTCTGGTGATTGGACTCGGTGGTAATAATGTCAGTGGCTCAACCAGATTCTGGTGCCGAGATGAAAAAATCGAATAACGCAAGTGTTGTACGTAGTGTCGACTCCTCTTGACATGTAGGCATCCGGTGATTCAACAAGGAGTGGCTACAGACAACGCATGGCTACCGCATGGATCAACTCCATGACACGCTGATCGAATGCGAGTTTGACATTGTAATATTCCCGCTGGCCCTTCCGAATCCATCCCCAAGTGGCTCAGCCTCCAGCAAAAGGCCCGCTTTTGGTGAGTCGCCCTTCGTACACGAGATCTGCGAGTCGTATCGTCGGTACCTGACACGCGCAGGCGGCTAGCTACCTGGCCATTTTTGACGTACGTGCAAATTGGTACAATTCTCAACCCAGCGAAAGACTTCCTATTGTCCCTTTGAATTTGGGGTAAGTGCCTTCATCCTAAAGTTGACACAACAAGCTTTTCCGTTTTCAACTTCAAGGCTCGTGCCCGGCCCTGAATCCTGGTCCGGAAACTCAAATTCGCTCCGCAAGGAGATACACTAGGGTCATTGTCATCTATAAAGGGCAATTCTTGAGGAGAGCACGCGGTTAGGGCCAACGAGTGGCCCACCATGTCCAGTACTGTATATAAACCCCCAAGGAATGAATGACCCTGGTATTTTGCCCTGCTGGGTGCCACTCCCTCCCTCCTCTTCCTTCCGCATTCGTCCTTTTTCCTCTCTATTTTCTTCCCCGCCCCGAATGGTTGCGTATCGACCCACTGAGCTCATCGAGGAGCGGGCCGATTCTGATGCGATCGTCAGAGCCGCCGCTACAACATGCACGCCCAGTACGCCACCGAGTTTGAGACTGTTTGAAGAACAACAACCTCTTTCGACTTTGACTTCGTCGTGTCGGACGGCCCAACTCCTCTTCAATCCCCGATTTATTTTTGAACAGGCTCGGAGAAGACACGATGTTCCATTAGATGACGCGCTTTTCACGACGAAGACGACTCGGGAAAGTTCAGTATCGAATACAACAGCCGCGACGGATAGACCTCAAAAATCCAGAAAGGATTCCGAATATTCTTCGAACGACGCGATACTGCCACCTCCGCCAACGACGAAAGCCTTGACTGCGAAGGAGACGACAGAGACAAAGAAAGCTGCCAATACTAGTGTAGCTGGAGAGGTCGGCGCATCGATGGAGAGCACGAAAAAATTGATTCGTGCCGGGAAGAAACCGATTACTTTGAAGATCCCGGAAGAGCTTAAGCGGCCTGCGTTCCAGGAAGTTTCGAATGAGGCGATTACAACCGCTGACCCGAGATTGGACGGTGTTGCACCACAGTATGTGCGCGATCAGTTGGAGGATTTTGGGAGTTCGTGAGTATTTTTTTTGTTCCCCTTTATCTACTATCCCTCTTCTCTTCCCTTCTCTTAAGAGCTCGAGTCGAGCTTGCTAATTCTGGACGCTCACCCTTGTTGGTTTCACTACTAGGTGGCTATTTGGTATGGCAGGAGTCAAGATCGTGCCTCCGAAGAACAACAATCTTCTCTCCCACCTCGATGTTGTGTATCCAAACGTAGCGACGATCCCGCCTACGCACATGATTGCCGTCTTCAAGAGCCTGAGACCACGCCCTACGCATCTACCGGTTACGGTGTTTCCGGTGCATAGTATTTTCCTCGCCGCGCATTGTGCGCGGTTGCCTCCGAGCTTTTATGCTACCCCTGCTCCGAGCACCTGCGGGCCTCTTCCACCTGAGCCTTCGCGCGCGGAGGGTGAGGAAGAGCTTGAACGTGCGTCTTCGTCAGGATCGGATTCGGATTCGGGATCGTCGGGGTCAGCAGCAACAGCGACAGCATCCTCCGTTCGCAAGTCGTGCAGCGATCTACTCATTCTCCCAGTCCATGCTATCGCCCTACCCGACCCCGATACATTCTCTGTGCTAATTGGATATTTATACCATAAACGCACCGACATCCTCCTTGAAAAGCTTCTACCGCTCCCACCTCCACCGAAATTGGAGTACAATCAGCTTACTGAGATACCGAAGTTTGGGAGAGAGATAGGGAGGAAGTGTAGATGGGAGACGGTGTTCTGGAGTTTGTGGAGGGTGAGGGGGCTGTGGATGAACGTGTGCCATCTGGGAATTTTTGACGAATTTTTGTGGGATACGATGGATCTTGTTTGGGAGGTTTTGTTGGTTGCTTGGGGGATGGAGCAGGTAGAGAAGCAGGGAGGCCAGGAGGAGGGTGGAGGCCAAGAGAGGGGTGTGGATGGAGCTGATGTGCGGTTCTCTCCTCTAGGATATGAGGCTGACCGATCGGGATGACTGTGATTGGATAGACCTCGGCGATTCCTTTTCAGGTTCTCTCTGGCATTCTCGCGCACCGTCGACAGTCCGGACGGACTTGTCGATTCTTGGCGCGTCGCCCGTTACGCACCATCGTTTTCTACTTTTTGGGCCTGATCGCTCTGACTACACATGTTCTGCCCCATGATCCATCCAATATGAATCTAACATGAAGCCTGAAGATCACTGAAACTTTCGTCATTTCAAGTCGCGAGCTCGGGAACTATGTATATGAGACCTAAATTACGTACAATCCGGAGCAGTTCCTCTGGTAATACCTGCTGGAGACTCTCTTCTTCCTATCGCTCCGTTTGCACAGCTGCGACCCTTGGTCGTGTCGCGAAAGGTGCATCGTTGGAAATCTACCGGTAACGATCTCTAATTAAAAAAGGGTTGGATCCTTCAGCGCCTTGAGTTGGTAGATATATTTGCTGATGACCATCCTGCCGCAAAGGACTCGTACCTGTGGCCAGCCCGTGGCGCCTTTGAAACACTCTTACCAGCAAAGCTGGGCCACCCTGACGTTTATCCACAGCATTGAGGGCAGCTGGAAGCATTTTGTTAGCTTCTTTAGGCGTATACTTCCGCATGGTATTCATTGAAAATCGGCTTGAAGGTCATTCCAGAGAGCTGCGAACATGTCGAACGGACTAATAGCTGCTGTCATGAAAAAGGGCAGGAGCGCGGAGACTTTCCGGGGCAAGTACATTCTTCGTTCCATACCTTCCTGAAATTAAATGGCTGCTGCTTAGCCTGCTACGGCTACACAAAGCATACTTAAGCTACGTCAGCCAAACCAGTGTCAGAACCAGATATTGATGGGGAGTACAAACATCACGGGCTCGTCGCTGAGTCCATTTTGGCGCTTGTTACACCACCGGACCAACTTTTACTTCCATCTTGCTTCCATCGATGTTTCACCTTCCTCGAGTTCCCAGATACCATCCCTCGTTTGATTTCCAACACTATTTCCAGCGTAATGAGGTCCTTCGTCTGTTGTTGCTTGATTCAAGCTCGACTGGTTTCCTGCTGGGCCGTCACATTGCCCCTTCTGCCTCAGAGCGATCCTAGGTCAAATGTTGACCTGGGTTATGTTTAGCCAAAGGAGGAAGCTGAAGGAGGGAGGAGCAACCGCCAGATAGCTGGGAGCAGGGAGAGTTGAGAAATAAGGGTCAACGAGTTTGACACAGCGACGAGATTAATTCCTTCACGCACATCACACGACAACAGCGTGGAAGCTGCATCGATGTCGTCCTCAAGTTGGTCGTGCAACTTTCGAGGCCTCAAGGACCAATGAAGATCCTGAAACATGTTTGATGGATCTTTCCAATACACCGTTTGGTGAGTATCCCTTACACGATGAAACCATGCTCTAAGTCATTGATAAATCTTCTGCCTTGAACTGCGACCACTCACTTTCCACTCCTCAGAATGACTGTGCCTGGACATCAAACCGATACTGCGGAGAATCCATACTCGGTCGACTCGGCCCATCCGCGTTCAACTAAACTCCAGGGTTCTCTCACCGAAAGCGAAGGCGCGTTGACGTTGGGTGAATCTCAGCTTTTGGATGAGCCCCAGGACTCCCATATAGCCGCTCGAGGCCCCGTTACCAGCGAGGAAGCTCTCTCGCGTCAACCCTCCAGCGCTTCTCTCTCTTTGCATCAGTCCCAAGCCTCAACGTCTCGAAGAGCTGGCCCGCCCGTTCCGGCTAAACCCCCAGCCCTCGCAACGTTCAGACGCCAGGCCACTACAACCGAAGGAGAAGGTACTACGTCTCCTTCCCCTAGGTCGAAAGTCTCTGCAACCGAAGAGCAACCTCCTCGCCCTCCCCAGCCGACAAACCAATCCCACAAGAGCGCAGGAAAAACTACTCCGCTTCCTCCATCCAAACCCCAAGCAGCCAAAGGAGAAGGGCTTGCGCCTCTACTCCCGTCCCAAATTTCCACGACAGATGCAAAGGCTTCTCGCCCTCCCCGGCCGCCGCCGCCGCCCCGAGCGTCGAAGCCCATTTTAAAGGCGCGACAGTCTCCTCCGCCTCCTCCACAAGGGTCCCAAGCGGTCGGAGGCGGGGGTACTGCACCTCCACCATTCTCCCAAGCCTCCGCAACGCCTCCTCAAGATGGGCCCCAAGCAGTCGGAGGCGGAAGTACTTCATCTCCCTCGCCGTCCCAAATCGCCGCGACGCCTCCTTCACATCAGCCCCAAGCGGTCGGAGGCGGAAGTACTCCATCTTCGCCGCTGTCCCAAGTTTCTGGGACGCCTCGTCCACATCAATCCCAAGTGGTCGGAGGCGGAAGTACTGCATCTCCACCATTGTCCCAAGCCTCCACAATCGAAACACCAACCCCTGGAAGAGCCTCCACGACCGAACGAGATACTTCTCAGCCTCAGCATCACGAACTCACTTCACCGGCATCGTGGTCCCAAGCCCCCGCGGCCGAACGAAACACTGCTCAGTCTCAGCATCACGAAAGTACTTCATCGGCATTGTTGTTACAAGACTCCACAACCGAACGAAACACATCTCAGCTTCAGCATCACAAAAGTACTTCGGCGGCATTGCCGTTACAAGCCTCCTCGACCGAACGAAAGACATCTCAATTCCAGCATCATGAAACTACTTCATCAGCATTGCTGCTACAAGCCTCCACGACCGAACGAAATACTTCTCAGCCTCAGCATCACGAAAGTACTTCGTCGCCATTGCTSTTACAAGYCTCCACGACCGASCGAAAYACTTCTCAGCTTCAGCATCACGAAAGCACTTCATCGGCATCGCTGCTCCAAGCCTCCACGGCTGAAGGAAGTACTTCTCTCCTCCAGCATCACCCTTCCTCAACATCGGTTCCATCCGGCCGAGCGCCATCGAATCCTAAACCAGCGGGTCCCGAACCCGGGCCCCAACCTTCAAGAGATACATCTATCGACTTCAAGCCCGGCGACATCGTTCTTCTGTACGTTCTACCTCTCTTCCTACGAGCTTGATTGTTTAATGGCAGGCTTGATAGAAATCCAGGCTTGCTAAAGTCTGGAAAGAGTACCGTACGCTACACATCTACTTCAACGCCAATGGGGACTCATCTTTTCCTAGTTCATCAATGAGTTGTTACCTGAATCCGCACCGGACAAGATGAGCGTCTCAGATACCTCGTACTCACCCTGCACGACGAAAGTCCAATGCTTGACTGTCGAGCTGAAGGACATTCCGCAAGAGTGGCAACGGGATTATCGTCTCATACTCGTGGACACTCCAGGATTCGACAACCAAGACAAGTCGAACGATGATATTTTTGGGGAAATCTTGCAGTGGCTCGAAACAAAGTACGCAATAGATAGTCACTGGTTTTCTACTCTAATGCACCACTACTAGGGTCCCCAAAGGAAAACAACGCGGGGGTGTCCTCTACCTTCGAGATGCGAAACCTCCCTTTGAAGTGGCTGATGGGCCAGTTCTGAAACTCCTAGGTAACCTCACGGATCAAGGCTGGTGTTCCCGGCCAGCTATGATGGTCACGACCAAGTGGGATCGGGAAGGCGAGGGGAAAAGGTACAAGATTAGTGGCGCACAACCAAAAGCCAAATCCGCATGGGAGGTTGTCGGTGAATTCCTGTCGAGCTTGGAGCCGAAAGAGGAAAAGAAAGACCGCCGGACGTGTTGGCAAAAATTCTGGGATTGTTGTTGTTGTTGTTGTCCACGTCGCAAGGATTCTCGGTCCAAGGTACCGCCTCAGCCCAAGGAATCGGTTTGAACGTTGAACATTGTTTCGTATTATTCACATGTATCCCGTCTTTACATTATGTATTATGACTTATTGAACGATTTGAGAGCTACTGT
Source organism: Candolleomyces aberdarensis (assembly GCA_004126415.1). Taxonomy (NCBI): domain Eukaryota; kingdom Fungi; phylum Basidiomycota; class Agaricomycetes; order Agaricales; family Psathyrellaceae; genus Candolleomyces; species Candolleomyces aberdarensis. Next base: position 42,753 of record SDEE01000284.1, read on the forward strand.
GGTGTATCGCGATACCAATGTGTCCACGGAGTTAGGCATTAAATCACTGCAACTCAGTCATATGCCACTTGACCATTGTCACTATCGACAATGTGACACAAGGAGTTGGGCTCTAATATGTATAGTATATGACCGCCAGGCTTGAATGACCTTCCGATCGTAAATCAGTCGAAATTTGAATGATATGTAGGAGGCGAGTAGAAGAATTTATTACCATCGCATGAAGAGGGGAGCGTGCTAACTGACCTTTGGTCGCAAACTTGTTGGGGAGCGAAAATAGAATGCCTCGAGAATTCGTTGGAATGTGGTCCGTTGAATTATACCTCGCAATTAGCTCGACATCATGAGATCGGTCAGGCCTCCTACTCAAATTGATGATCTGAGTTATTGGGCACCTGAGGCCAGCCTCAGGATCAGCAGGACTCATTTGAAGCTGGGTCGAAGACGATAATCGCGATGGATAAAGCTCAGGAAACTGGAAAGGAGATGGATTCTAAAAGATATTGACTCGATCGCGCGATACGAGCGTCACCGACGACGACGAAAGCCTTGTCGAAGACGAAGAAGGGTGAGTAGACTACTACGACTGGATAAGGCGACGCATCGATGGATATCGATCTGAAGTGAGCGCTGAGCCCCAAAGATTTATTTAATTCGTGGGTTAGCCGTTTGGTAAGACGGGAGTCAATATCATACCTCGATCATGTTGTGTATCCGAACGCAGCGACGATCACACCTACGCAGATGATTGCCGCTCTCAAGAGCCTCAGACCGCCACCTACGCATCTGCCCGTTACGGTGTTTCCGGTGCACAGTATTTTCCTTACCGCGCATTGGGCGCGGCTCCGAGTTCTCTCATTCCTCCTGCTCCGAGCACTCAGCATCTTCCACTTAAGCCTTGACGCACGGAGGGTGAGGAAGAGTCTGAGCGTCATCTTTACCAAGATCGGATTCGGGATCGGTATCGTCGGGGTCAGCAACAACAGTAACAGCATCCTCCGTTCGCAAGTCACGCAGTGATCTACTCACTCTCCCGGTCCACGCTATCGCCTTACCCGACCCCGATACATTCTCTGTGCTAATCGGATATTTATACCATAAACCCACCGACATCCTTTTCGCGAAGCTTCTATCAATCCCGCACCCACCGAAATTGGAGCAAAATCAGCTTAATGAGGTACCAAAGCTTAGGAGAGAGATAGAGAGGGAGTGTAGATGGGAGACGGTGTTCTGGAGTTTGTGGGGGGTGAGGGGGTTGTGTGCCATTTGGGGATTTTCGACGAACTTTTATGGGATACGATGGATCTTGTTTGGGAGGTTTTGTTGGTTGCTTGGGGCATGGAGCAGGGAGAGGATCAGGGAGGCAAGGAGGAGGATGGAGGTCAAGAGAGGGATGGAGCTGATGTGCCGTTGTCTCCCCTAGGATATGAGGCTGACCGATCGGGATGACTGTGATTGGATTGACCTCGGCGATTCCTCTTCAGGTTCTTTCTGGCATTCTCGCGCACCGTAGATCGTCCGGACNGACTTGACGATTCTTGGCGTGTCGCCCGTTACGCACCATCGTTTTCTACTTTTTGGGCCTGATCGCTCTGACTACACATGTTCTGCCCCATGATCCATCCAATATGAATCTAACATAAAGCCTGAAGATCACTGAAGCTTTCGTCACCTCAAGTCGCGGGCTCGGGAACTATGTATATGAGACCTAAATTAAGTACAATCCGGGGCGGATCCTCTGGTAATACCTGCTCCTGCCCATTCTTAAGACTCTCTTCTTCCTATCCCTTCGTTTGCGCAGCGACTGCGACCCTTAGTCGTGCCGCGAAAAGTGCAGTGTCGCGAAAGGTGCACTGTTGTAAATCTACCGGTAACGATCTCCAATTCAAAAAGAGTTGATCATTCAGCACCTCGAGTTGGTAAAGGACTTCGCAACCCGTGGTACCTTGGAAACACTCTACCAGCAAAGCTGGGCCACCTGACGTTTAGCCACAACATTAAGGGTAGCTGGAAGCATTTTGTTGGCTCCTTTAGGTCAGAGACTTCCGCGTGGTATTCAATGAAATCGGCATGAGGTTAATTCCAGAGAGCTGCAGACATGTCGAACGGACCAATATCTGCTGTCGTGAAGAACGCAGGAGTGCGGAGACTTATTGGGGCAAGTACATTCTCGATGCCCTCGTTCCATAGCTCCCTAAAATTAAACGGCTGCTGCTACGGTAATAAAAAACATGCCAGTGAGCTATGCCAGCCAAATCGAAAGTGCCAGAACCAGATATTAATTCTAATGTGCCAGCGAGTACAAACAACACTGAACATCACGAACTCGTCGCTTAGGGTCCATTTTGGCGCTTGTTACACCATCGGACCAACATTAACTTCCATCGGTGTTTCACCTTCCTCGAGTTTCCGGATAACATCTCTTGTTCCATTTTCACCACTATTTCCAGCATAATGAGGTCCTTCGTCTGTCGTTGGTTGACCCAAGCTTGACAGGCATTCTGCTGGGGCAGTCACATCGCCCCTTCTTCCGCTTCGGAGAGCCCAGGTCATTTGGCCTTAGGTATGCTCAGCCAAGGGAGGGAGCTGAAGGAGAGAGGCACAACCGCCAGATCGCTGGGAGCAGAGACACACGACAACAGCGTGGGCGCTGCATCGATGTCGTGCTCAACTTGGTTGTGCAATGTTAAGGCCTCGAGGACCAATAAAGATCCCGAAACCTGCTTCATGGATCCTTCCAATACGCCGTTTGGTGAGTATCACTTACACGATGAAACCATGCTCTGAGGCATTGATAAATCTTCTGCCTTGAACTGCGACCCTCACTTTCCACTCTCCAGAATGACTGTCCCTGGAGATCAAGCCGACACTACAAGACATCCATACTCGGTCGACCCAGCCCATCCGCGTTCAACTAAACCACAGGATTCTCTCACCGAAAACGAGCACGCGTTGACGTTGGGTGGATCTCAGCCTTCGCATGAACCCCAGGGCTCCCATATAGCGGCTCGGGAACTCGTTACCGGGGGCAAAGCCCAACCCTTAAATGACGGCCAACATACTGCGCATGAGCGTCAATCCCCCACGCGAACTTCCGTCAATGAAGGAGAAGCTGCTCTCCCTTCCCTATCTAGGTCTCAAGCCCCTAGCACTCCTCACTCTTCGCATAGATCCCAAGCCTCCGCAACTGAAGCGAAGGCTTCTCCCTCTCTACTCCAGGCTTCGACGACTGAACAAAATGCTTTGTATAGGCGCCAGTCCCCCGAGAACGCAGCAGTCTCCACGGCTGAACGCAGTGCTTCGCCTACGCCCCAATCCCACAAGAACGCAGAGGCCTCCACGAACCAACGAAATGCTGCACCTAATCCCCAGTCCCCCGAGAATGCAGAAGGCTCTACGACCATACGAAATGTTTCGTCTACACGCCGATCTCCAAAGAACGCAGGAGCCTCCACGACCAAACGAAATGCTTCGCCTACACGCCAGTCCCCCAAGAACGCAGAAGGCTCCGCCACCGAACGAAATGCTTCGTCTACACGCCAGTTCCCCAAGAACGCAGAAGGCTCCACGACTGAACAAAATGCTTTGTTCACACGCCAGTCCCCAGAGAACGCAGAAACCTCCATGACTGAGCGCAATGCTTCGTCTACACGCCAGCCCCCCGAGAACGCAGCAGCCACCACAGCTGAACGATATGCTTTATCTGCACGCCAATCCCCCAAGAACACAGAAGGCTCCACAACCAAACGAAATGCTTCGCCTACACGCCAGCCCCTCAAGAACGCAGAAGCCTCCACGACTGAACAAAATGCTTCGTCTACACACCAGTCCCCCGAAAACACAACGGCCTCCATGGCCAAACGCGACGCTTCATCTACACGCCAGTCCCCCGAGAACACAGCAGCCTCCATGACTAAACGAAATGCATCGTCTTCACGCCAGTCTCCCAAGCAAGCAGAAGCCTCCACGACTGAACGAATTGCCTCGTCTACACGCCAGTCCCGCGAGAACGCAGCAGCCTCCATGGCCGAACACAATGGCTCATCTACACGCCAGTCCCCAGAGAATCCAGCAACCTCCATGGACGAACGCAACGCTTCGTCTACACGCCACTCTCCCAAGAACGCAGAAGCCTCCACAATCAAACGTAATGCTTCGTCTACGCGCCAGTCTCCAGAGAACGGAGCAGCGTCTACAACTGAACAAAACGCTTTGTCTACACGCCGATCCCCCAAGAACACGGAAGCCTCCACAACTGAACGAAATGTTTTGTCTACACGCCAGTCCCCCGAAAACGCAGCAGTTTCCATGACCAAACGAGATGCTTCGCCTACACGCCAGTCCGACAAGGACGCAGAAGCCTCCACGACTAAACGAACCGCTTCGTCTACGCGCCAGTCCCCCAGGAACGCAGCACCCTCCGTGGCTGAACGCAATGCTCTGTCTACACCTCAGTCCCCAGAGAGCGCAACAGCCTCCATGGCCGAACGCAACGCTTCCTCCACACCCCAGTCCCCAGAGAACGCAGCAACCTCCATGGACGAACGAAATGCTTCGTCTCAATCCCCCGAGACCGCAGGAGGTACTCCACCAGTACAGCTGTCCCAACTCGAGTCTGAGCCGAATGAGTCGAAGATCGACACCCGAAACATCGGAGACGTTACCCCAACAGAGGCCACAATGGCTAATACCATAACGGGACCAGTCACTAGAACGGTCGAGCACACCTTGGAAGACGTCACTAGAACGGTCAAGGACACCTCAAGAGACATCACGGGCACATCGGCATCGGGAGCTGTCCTTGCAACGGCCAAAGGCACATCCAAGTCCACAGCCATCACTGCAATCGCCGAGGGCACATCCGAGTCCACAGCCGTCGCTGCAGTGGCCAAGGGCACATCGGCATCGGGAGCCGTCACTGCCAGTGCAATGGGCAAGGGCACATCGGGACCCGTCTCTGCAATGGCCGACGGCACATTGGGATCGGGACCCGTCACGGCAAAGGCCAAGGGGACATCGGGACATGTCACGGCAGAGGCCAACGGAACATCGGGAGTAATCATGGCAAAGGCCAAGGGGACATCGGGACCCGTCAAGGCAGAGGCCAAGGGCACATCGGGAGCCGTCATTGCGACGGCCAAGGGCACATCGGGAACGGTCATAGCAGAGGCTGAAGGTACGGGATCCGTCATTGCAACAGCAGAGGGGACAGGAACCGTCACTGCAACGGCCAAGGGGGGAGGAAATGTCACAGCAGTGGCTAAGGCCAAGGGCACATCCGCTGATGATCGCACGTTTTGGCAAAAACTTTGGGATTGTTGTTGTTGTTGTTGTCCACGTCGCAAGGATGCTAAGTCCAAGGTACCGGTTTGAACATTGTTTCGTATGATTTAACATGTACCCCGTCTTTACATTATGCATTATGGCTTTATTGAACAGTTTGAGAGCGAATGTGACATTGCGACACTAGTGAGTCCATGGAGTTGGATATTAAATTTCTGCAACTTCAGTCGTATACTACCTCACCAGCACGGTCACTCCTGGGATGCGCCACCAACGACAATGTGACACAAGGGGTTGGGATCTCATGTACAGTAGATGACCGCCTTGGCAGTGGCCGTCCGAATCAGTCGAAAGTTACGAAATGATATCCACAAGGCTAATAGAAAGGGAATATATTGCAGTCAGATGAAGAGGTGACTCGGAGTGTGCTTTCCAAGCTTCGTTCGCAAATTTGTTGGGGAGCGAAACGTTGATGATAGAATGCCCTGAGATTCAGAATTCGTCGGAATGTGGTCCGTTGTACCTTGCAGTTCCTCAAAAGCTCGACATCAAGAGATCGGTCGGGCCTCCGGTTCAAATTCGTCCTCTTGTTTCAACCAAGGCTCTGAGGTATTAGGCGCTCGAGATCGGCCGCAGGATCAGCGGGGTTTAACTAGTGCGAAGACGATAATCGCGGCGGATAGAGCCCAGAAACTGGATTCCGAATAATTTCGAACAGCGCGATACCACCGCCACCGACGACGAAAGCCTTGTCGAAGACGCGTACGAATGGTGATAGGACTACTACGACTAGAGAAGGCGACGCACCGATGGATATCGATATCGATCTGAAGCTGAGCTCCGGAGATTTGGTTCGTGCTAGGAAGAAACTGATTGCTTTGAAGATCCTGGAAGAGTTTGAACGGCCTGCAAGGAGATACGTTATCCTCTCCCCCTCTCTATCTGTGTCATGGTTCAAGTTAAGGCTAATGGTCTAGAGTCAAGATCGTTCCTCCATCGAAACACGTTCCGCTATCATACCTCGATCATGTTGTGTATCCGAACGTGACGACGATCCTCGGACCGCCTGAGAGAGGGATGTGGAAAGAGTGGATGTACCACCGTCCCTTCTGGGATATGGGGCTGACCGATTTGGCAGAGTCCTTTCGGATTTCCCCTTCACGTTCATTCTTGCTCTCCCGCGCACCATCTCCACATATCATTCATTTTCGACATTCGAAATCTTCAATGATGATCTTTCGTTATCACTGTTCTATCTAATTGTCCATTCAGCGCCCCTTCACAATTCATTTGTACTACAAGTCATATCACCGCATTGTGCTCTTATGAAGTGTGTAGTTCGCATGGCTGGCCGAAGATCGCCCGCGTGTTCACTGACTTGCATCGCTTGAGCTCCATGACACAGCTTACGAGAGCGAAGAAGGGGCTGACCCACCCAAAGTCCTAATTTCGCGGGTGGTTGAAATCTTCCGTGCATGTGTACGAGAGGATTTTCAACTGCCAATCATACACGTTTTTTTTTCCTGAAAAAGATTGGTAACCTGGCGGTGGATGGCTCTGGGGGGAGAAACAGCCTCCGCAGCCAACTCTGGAACGGGGACGGGGGCAATAATGAACGGATCAGACGGCGAAATGGCAGAGTCGCCCGAAACGGCAACTGTGATATGTGGTACGATTTTGTTTTGTTATGAATGACCTCACGCAAAGTCCTCCCTCTCCTCATCACCCTGGATACCAATGCCCCGCGTCCCCTCGATATCCCCAGCAACGGGCCTCCCGACCTCGCCCTCCTTTCTCCACACGACCGACTGCAACTTTGTCGACAATGCGGGCAGGACCGTCATCCTGCGTGGAGTGAACCTTTCTGGGGCTTCTAAAGCACCCGTCGGCCACCAGTCGCAGGTGTTGGACGATTTCTGGGACAGTGCGGAGGATGGTGGGGAGAGCTTTGTAGGGAGGCCGCTGAACCTCGACGATGGCTCTGCGGATATCCACCTGGCTCGCCTAAGAGGCTGGGGCTTCAACTTTTTGCGGTTTCCGTTTACCTGGGAGGCGTTGGAGCATGAGGGACCGTGAGTCGTCTGCCTTGTCGTTTGCTATCGCTGTCTCACAGGGCTGCAGAGGAAAGTACGACTATGAATTCATGGACTACACGATACGTGTGCTGCAGAAGTGCAAAGATTACGGTTTCAGAGTACTAATGGACCCACACCAAGACACAGTACGTCTTTTGTCCTCAAATCTATTCAAAAAATCCCTAACAACAACGCAACCAGTGGTCTCGTTTCTCCGGCGGCTCAGGCGCCCCCTACTGGACACTCGCAGCCTGCGGAATAAACCCCCAAAACATCACAGCAACCCAAGCCGCCATCGTGCACTGCGAATACCCCGTCGCCCACGATCCCGACCCCGCCACGCTCCCCGCCATGGTCTGGAGCACCAACTACGGCCGCCTCCTCTCCCAAACCATCTTCACCCTCTTCTTCGCCGGCCGAACATTCGCGCCCAACTGCCTCATCGACGGCATCAACATCCAAGATTACCTCCAAAACCACTACATCGAGGCCTGCGGCCAGCTCGCAGACCGGATACGCAATTATGATGATGGGAGCTTGTACGATGAGTGTATTGTGGGCTGGGACTCGATGAACGAGCCGTTTGAGGGTATGTGCGGGTGGGAGGATCTCAACTCCAACCCGACGAAGCAGGGCTCGACGCTCAAAAAGGGAACCTACCCCACTCCCGCGCAGTCGTTTAGGCTTGGGATGGGCCAGGCGCAGACGGTGGAGCACTGGAAGTTTGGATCGTTGGGTCCCTCGAAGGACGGGTCCGTCACCATCGACCCGAAAGGGCACAAACTATGGGCAGACGCCGTCGCTCCAAACCCCCAAGGCGATGACGACGGGGACGACGGGTTGCAGGGGGAAGGGCAGGGGGAGCAGCGGGACGGAGATAGCGACAACGAACAACAGCCATACGGGGAACGACCTGATGGAACCAACACGCGGTGGGGCTGGAAGCGGGACGTCCACAAATGGCCTCTGGGGCAGTGCATCTGGGCACTCCACGGCCTCTGGGACGTGGAGACCGGCTTTGTCCTCCGCCCCGACTACTTCAAGTACAACCCCGCGACCGGAGTCGAGGTGGAGTTTATCGACGACTTTTGGAAGCCCCATTGGCAGGCGTATATGCGCCGCATCCGCCCGGCCCACCCAGAGGCCGTGTGGTTTATCCAGCCGCCCGTGTTTGCGATGCCGCCCGAGATTGAAGGGAACGAGTTGAAGGGAAGGTGTGCGTATTCGACGCATTATTATGATGGGTTGACGCTCTTGACGAGGCATTGGAATTGGTTTAATGCGGATGCGTTGGGGCTTTTGAGGGGCAAGTATAATTCGACCCTCCCGGCGGTGAAGATTGGCGAACCGGCGATTCGGAAATCTCTTCACGAGCAGTTGGGGATGCTGAAAGAGGATGCGAATATCCTTGGACAATACCCGACTGTGATTGGGGAGATTGGGATTCCGTTTGATATGGATGGGAAGAAGGCGTATGGGTGGACGGATGGGGGGAAGCATAAGGGCGATTATGGGCAGCAGCAGAAGGCGTTGGATGCCAACCTCAATGCGTGTGATGGCGAGAACGCGTTGAATTATACGATTTGGACGTTTTGCCCGGATGATCATAGCCATGAGTGGGGAGATGGGTGGAATATGGAGGATTTGAGTTTGTGGAGTCCGTCGGATGTGTGGGAGAAGCAGAGGGATGGGAGGAAGAGGAAGAGGAGGATTCGGGCGGCTGCGCTGCCCGCCGTTGCGGAGCAGACAGAAGGAGGAGGAGGACCTGCGGAGAGTCGAGTGCCTTTGGTGCCGTCGAGTGGTGGTGAAGGAGGAAGTGTACAGCCGAGACCGTCGTTGGCAATGCTCGCTGCAGCATCGTCGTTCAGTCTGGCTACGCTGGGTACTGCGACACTGACCGATGCAGAGTCGTGGGAGGAAGAGGGTGGTCCTGCCGAGTTGGGATGGCACTCGAACCCATTTGACTTCTTGTCGGATGGTGCTAGGGCGGTCAAAGCTTTCAATCGGCCGTATCCTGTCAAGACCGTTGGCAAGCCAAAGACGTTCTCACTTGACCTAAACAAGGCGACGTTCAAGTTGTCGATCACCGTCACGCATGAAGACCAGCCAAACGAGGAAGGTTTGGGTAGGAGAAGGAAACCAAAGCGTCGGTCAACGGCCGAGACTGTGAAGCCCGGTCAGATTGAAGAGGAGGAAGATGGTGAGGAAGGGGAGGAGGAACCACTCGGAACGGAAATCTACATCCCGCTTATTCATTTCGCCCACCCACGTCTTCTCGACTCACCCTCTCGCCGGAGATGGGTTCGTGCCCAACAGAAGGATATCGATTCACGGTCGGTCTCGACTGTCTCCTCGAACTCGTCCGAGTCGTTGGTCGCAACACAAGCCAACGCCTCCTCCGCTGCACTAGCAAGGCCGTCAGGATCGGACAGTGGTACCGCTACACCTGCGTCCATGTATTCGCCCGTCCCTCCATCTGCTGCCCTTAAAGGGAACGAGTCGGTTGGTTCGGTTGCTACTGCCGTTGATCCGCAGACGAGTAGTGTGGAGCGTAATGTCCTCCCTGTCGTTGGAGTTGCGCCTCTCTTCCACTCGAATCTCGTCAAAGGCAAGGCACCGTTGCACAAGAAGGAGAATGTTTTGCCGATCGTTCCTGGGACTGTTGAGGATGGGGAGGATGTGGTGGACGTGGAGGTGAAGGTTAGTGAGGGCAAGTGGCGTGTGGAGGGGCAGACGCTCGTGTGGTGGTATGATGTTCCGGAGGAGGGTGAGCCGGAGAAGGAGGTGTCTATTGAGGTGAAGAGGACGGGTGGGGCGATTAAGGTCAAGGATATGAGGGCGAGGCAGGAGTCGTGGTGTGAGCAGCTCTGTCCGCAGGATGGGTGTGCCGTTATGTGAGTGTGTAAGCGGAGATGCCGCTGCCTGGCTGCATCGGACATGGTCGGTCTCGTGTTCTCTGTACTACCTTCTTCTTTCAATCTTCTTTCCTTCTATCAGGTCTTTGTTTCCGGGATTCCTCCTGCTACATTCTGCTCTCGTCATCGTCACTTCATTCCTCCTCTCATGAATATGGTTAGCTATGTATCACTATTCATTCATTCACGACTTCACAAGCACAGACCACTCTTTACTATATTGCATGTCCAAGTGTACGATATAATGTTTTTTACTTCAATGAAAGGTTTATTCGGGTGACGATGTTCCCGTTTAGGACAATAGACGCCCAAGTAATTGAATTGTGCTGGTTGTGCGATTCGACTGGGCGAAGGGGTGTTTTGTCAGCACCATTTGGGCGGTATACTTAAGGGTGAATCTAGGAGTTGCCCAGAATTTAGTTAGGACCTCGCGCCATCAACTACCCACCTATCTAACCCATTCTCCCCCATCCCCCACCCATGTCTAGTTCCATGTCTTCGGCCAAAAGCTGTGAAAGCATTGGCTACGAGATTCCCCGGCCGCGCCAGGAGACTGGCCAGGCTTCGTCGTCCAATTGGGTCGGTTGTGCCAAAGCCGTCCGTGACTATGACGAAGCAATACTACGCCATTGGCATCGGGGACTTGACACGCTATTGGTATTTGTACGTACTAGGATTGATTATGAGATAGCTTTCTCTAAGTCGTTCAGTCCAGGCGGCGCTTTTCTCCGCCGTTGTTACAGCCTTCCTCGTCGAATCCTCTAAACTGCTTGGTCCAGACGAACCCAATGCTCCCAGAGCCCACAGCGTTGCCACCAACGCACTCTGGTACTGCAGCTTGGTCCTTGCTATGAATACTGCGCTTGTCACGATTTTAGTGAAGCAATGGCTGACGGAATATGTCTGGGATATGGGGATTTCCGTCCCATCACCGAGGCAGCGCTTCGCTCTACGCCATCTCCGTTTCCGGTTACTTAGCCAATGGAAAGTTCCTGCCATCATCGGGTATCTTCCCCTTCAATTGGTCATTGCGGTCCTCCTCTTTTATGCCGGTCTCATCAGCTTCCTTTGGATACTGCACCCAATCGTTGCGGCTCTGGCAACCTCGCTGATCGCGATTTCGGTCCTGATCTTTGTTTTGACCACAATCGCGCCAGTGTGGCAGCCCCTATGTCCTTTCCAGTCCCCCCAGGCATGGTTCTTTTACCAAATCTCCTATCCCGTATCCCGGTGGTTCGTCCCAGAAGCTCGATCTCGTCTGAAGCTGCCCAGAGACGGCTATTGGGTAGACCATGGGATCGAAATTATCCGGTCCCACGACGATGCACTGTACGAATCCAAAGGTCTCATATGGGTCCAACGTTCTTTGGGGACTTGGAACCCAGACTTGATCAAGGAGGTTTTCTCATGCGCAGCCTCCCTTTCAGGCACTGCCGCTCCCCAGGTTCTTTGCGTATTGTGTGCAGACTACGTTCCTATTTCTGTCCTTGGATCAGAAGATGCCGAACGCGGACTGCAATTAGTGAATGACCTTGGCGAATTGCTCGAAAGTTCGGTATTCCTACAGGTCTATTCAACCATCCACACCTACCTTTCCACGTTCAAGGATTCCGAAGCGCCATTTCAAATTCAGGATTCCCCCGAATTTGAGCCCGGTATCTGGCTTTTGTTGGGGTTGGTCCGTCACAAATGGGTCGACCCCAGCAGGGCAAAAGACGGATGGAATTTGCTTCTCGAGCTATCAACATCGTCCACCCTCGCCAGGACTCCATCCCTGCAAACCGCTGTTAGAAAGCGGATTTTCCAAACGTTTTTGGAAGACGGTCTATTGGTACGAGACACCTCAGTTAAGGTGTCTCCCAGAAACGAGACCTTCGACATGAGTAAGTGAGACGATTCTTCTGCTGTACTATTGTTAACGTTTTGCGATAGAGATAAAACTCCCGGATAGCTGGTCACTGACCGCACTCACACCAAGTGCCGAGTTTGAAGAAGAGCATATGTGGATCCTTTTGATGTCATTCACCCTCTTCGTGCTCTTGACAGCGACGTGCAATCAGCAAGCGTCGAACTGCTGTCGCCTCCTGACCTCATATCTAGATGGGAAACTGCGAAGCAAGGATCATTGTCAAAATATGACCCGAGCAGTCCAACTTTTGACGCGTATTCTATTACGTCGCCAAAACTCGCTCGACCATATCGGCGGTGGAGCCGCAAATCAGGAGTTTCACGACAATCCTCGGTCTCTATTGCGCACACTTTCCGCCGTGGTCACTGCTGCACCATCTCTGGAGGGCTTGAAGGATGATGTTTGGAAGCTTCGTATGCTGGCAGCCCGGACCGTACAGGTATGCTTATCGTTCAACGATCGTGTTAATCTGCTCACATCATGTGCTCTAGGATATCCATGAAAGTTTCAACGACAATCCCAGAATTCTTCGGGACTACCAGATGGACCCAGAATCTACGAGAACCCGTTCGCCAATACGAGATCTGACCAATGACCGATTGAAATCGCTTGTCACCTTGATGATGGCAACATTTCCCTCCCTTCCGTGGCAGAATATCATTCTGGACTACAACCACAACCATGTTCTCATAACCGCCTTCATCCTAAACGTGCCTGTTGGCCGTGGTTATAGCTATTTCCCTTTCCCTGAAATTCTAGCGAGAGCTCTCCTGAGCTTCTTTCGGCTACTTGCCGACGGCGAGCAAACCATTTTCCTTTTGGATGACGAACGCCTCGGCTCAGTGGAAACGGCTTTCGTGCATACGTTCCGAGCGATCACTCAAAACTACTCAAACAAAAAAAACTATCCTTTTGATGTCCCTCAAGAAACCATTCTCAATGTTTTGACCAAGGAATGTACGAGAGGCAGGGTAACTATCGTCCTATCTCTCACTGCATTGTTATTTTCGCGATTGCGCTCTTCCCGGTGGTCGGATTATACAGAAATTCTCAACATCACGACGGCCTTCCTGGAAGCAGAGGGGACTATTCGAGCCGAGAAGCAACCCAAGGGGTGGATTAAATCGACTCTGCTGGGTATCAGGAATGGTCTCGAATTGACAGACAGCCAGGAGGTGGAATCGGAAACATGGGAAAGACTGCAGAGGTTCTTGGAGCTCATGCGCGATAATTGCGGCCACGATTTATGGGATGAGGATTACAAAGAGTTGCTGGAAAAGGTCTTTGAAAAAGGTGAGTGGGCATTGATATCTTGTGTTTCCCGTAGTCTGACTGAACGACATCGTATCTCGCAGTGTCGCAGTTGCAGCCGAAAATTAGCACGAGTGCGCATACAATACCTCTCAGGGTGGGGTATGTCTCATTTTAGATACAAAACTTTGTGAGATCTTGTAATCAATGAACTGGGAATCAGAAATCGCGATATTATATATATGCCCTATCTATTACAAGGTATCTTGATATATTGTCAGTAGCGACGAGGTATACTCAGTTGTGGTATACATGGTGCTCACAATCTCAGAGGCTGGAAACTTGTGGCCAACTTCGACTCAGGTTCCTGAGACAAACGTCGCTGACATATATCAATAACCCAGCGCTATTGAGAACAAAAAATCTTCAGCACCGAATGGAACAGGAGTCAAACAAATCGCCGCTCACCAAGAATGCAACGAGACTTTTACCCATGCTACGCACGCTTTGAAGAGCGACCGGGTGCATGTCAAGACTCTGTTGCGCAGGTATTACATACATAGTAAGATAGTAGATAATCTACTCCTTGTTGTTTGCCTTCATCCGTTTGTTCTGGCCATCGCCACCACCATTGCTCTGCATTTAAACCCTTCCGTCCTGCCCCGTTCCTTCCACCTCCTTCGGCCTGAGCAACCTGCGTGTTAGATCGAAGCTGCTTGTCTGCAGTAATATGAAGAAGTTCCTGGGGAGTTACCGTCAGCAGTGGTTGAGGTGGTTGAGGCGCCTGGTGGTTGGCAGGAACAATTGGAGGGTTGGTAGCTCTGCCCGGTTGATCTGATGCTGCCGGTGTTGAAAGTGGAGTGGTCATTGGAGAAGGGGAAGGCACGGCAGGGAGAGGGCTGTGTGCAATTAGGCCTGCTGCCAGAAGGCCCGGCCTCGCTTTGCAAGCTTGCAGGTGGAGTAACGGGATGCTGAGCAGTGGCAGGGATGAGGCGAGTTCCTGGTGGGAGAAAGGCGGCTTGATGATTGGCGACAGTTGACGGCGTTGGCTGAGCATGAATCATCGTCAAAAAAATGTTGACCTTGCCATAGAACCGAGCGATAGCCATAGAGTTTTGGTAGTTCTGAGCCATATTCCACGGTCCACCAATGTACGATGAGGGGAGGAAAGCGCGTTGTCCGATTTCGCCAGCATCCATGTTGGCATCCTGGAGACGATTCAACCGTGCGGTGCGAAACCTGGTTTGATTTCTCTGAATCCACATCAGCCGCTGTTGATCTACACTTGCATACATGTCGACCATATATCGGCAGAAAAGGGGGCCACCTTGAAGAATAGTGCTGAAATCATTTTGGCGGAAATGAGCACGATAAGCGGTGCCCGTGGACAGTGTAAGCTTTTGGTCGATATTGACCTCTCCTTCATTCTCTAGGCCAGCCTCCTCCCTTCCAGCAATGGTTATCAAGCCTCCGTTCTCGCCGATTCTCAGTCTCAGTAAGCCGTAGCTCAGGATGCCACTCATAGGTGCCATGGGGGAGAAGGAGTGGGTACTGGAGGGTTGCGTATGTGGGGTTGAGGTCAGAAATGCGCTCCAATAGTCCACCATGGAGTCGAAGGACAATATCGCGGGGTTCAGTAACCATAGCTCCTGGTAGTATGGATGTGACCTCGTTGACAGTCGGCAAGTTGTACTCACTGCGATTGGCACCAGGTGTAAGGCGGAGGGTGACCTGGTAGTTGATGTTGTCCTCATGCTCTTGTAGGATCTGGTATGCATGCCGGTAGTCTGGTTCTGGTTAATGCGGGCAGCGAGAGCCTCCTGAGGTTGAATTACATAGAGCTGAGCGTAGCGTGGAAGACAACCTGCAGGTGGATTAAGAACGGCAGAGGCATGGTAAAGTTCGCCTGAGATCCGATAGAGGGGGACCGCAACCGGGACGACGGTTGATGGAATAATCTTGTTGTACACCAATGGATGTGAATGCAAAAGCTCGATTATATTTCCAAATATCCTTTCGGAATTCTCTGGCAATGTCCGTATCGGAAGGTAGGTAGCTACGTAGCGGCTCGGGAGGTTCTGGTATAGGAGGAAGTATGACACAGCCATCCAAGCAGCACCTGTTGAAATGGGGAGATTGCACGCTGCCTTTCAACTTGATACGCTCGTCAATCCAGTGGAGCGCACCACATTGTTGGTATGCGCGATTTATGGGTCCCAAGTCGTGCTGATGCAGACCACATAAAAAGGGCAACATATAACGCACGCACCAGTATGTGATGGCAACGCGTTAGACATGCGAACACGTGGGCGGCCAGCCTAGCCTCCGGTACGTAGCGATCCAGTCGCAAAGAGAGCGGGCGCAGAGCTTACAGAAACGGTCAAGAAAGAAAGAGAAAAGACGATGTCGTGCATGTTGAGCTCGCCCGAATTAGGG
>SDEE01000285.1:0-58576 GCA_004126415.1 Candolleomyces aberdarensis
AGCATTTTCAATATCAATAGCTTCGTATCCTGAATTTAGCAACCATTTCTTCGCGCTGAAGAGTCCTCATTTAACTTGATCGATTCATGTTAAATCCAACCACCAATACTCACCTTTCCAGTCTCGCTTTTCCCATCTCAATTCGTATCGCGTCTTGTTTCGCTTTCATCCTGACCCGCCAGTCATTATACATTTCCGCGGTCTTTTGCAAGGATTAGCATCAACATATCGAGAGGAAGAGGGACCTGGGCACTCACCTCATTGACTTGAGCGATACGGGCCTCTCTCAATTTTTTCCAGTGCTTCAGTTCTTCTTTAGCTCCTGGCAGTCCGTTTGTAATACGGCTATGAATCGCTGTCCATTCTTCGTGAGCGACGAGCAAATCGCGTTCCCTGACTTTTGGAACTTTTCGACGCGCTTGAATTTGGAACAAGAACAAAGGACAGGTTCTATTCCGTTCATAGATGGGATAAACGAAGGCAACTCACATTTCACCGACGGGAGATAATCGAAGATCTTGCGATTAATGGCGGGAATGGTTTTCCTGGCTACGAAAGGGTTAAGCAAGCTATATGGATGTTGAGTCTGTAAGAATCAGACCTCGCTACTCAACATACACGAGCGCTTGAGAAACTAACCGAAATCCGTTGGGTACGGAGTTAGACGGGATCACGTTCCACAAGAAGGGATCGCCTCTGCCAATGACTCGAGTCTCATGCTTGGCTTCATCACCCTTGGCTATACCCAAGTACAGGCCATTGTAAACGTTCTCGAAGTACCACATGTAGGTCGGTGTTGTGCCACCGTACGGAATGGCTTCCCACTACGCAAAATTATTTAGTTCGATGCCAGACCAGATTACGGGCACAGATGTGAGAAACCATACCACTTGGTTACGCCCTTCGTTATATTTAAAGCTGGATACTAGTGATACTTTTCGCCACTATTAAACGAAATAAAGAGAATGATGACTAACCCTGTCCAGTTTCTTCTAGGTGTGCAACCGTCGTAGAAAAGGAATTGATGATTTTGAATACTCCTCCTAATTGACAAGGCGGACAGGGGTCAGCATCTGCCCATGTTAAAGGAATACTAATAGATTAGTGGAGATGCAACCGTTGGCAGTAGTTACAAACCTTGCTCAACGAGCCAAATCTGATTATCATAGTCACCCTGTGGTCCCTCGTCCCAGAACTGCAACTCTATGCCTGGCAGTTTCCCATGCGCTTCAGCATCTAGCACCCGACGCGTGTTTGGGACGTGAAGGCTTATGCAGTCCATTCAGTTATGAGAACAACTTGCCGCATCGATCCAATGCTCACCGAAATGTACGTTTGTCGCTATTCACCGTCTTCACTTCCCATGGAAATTCAAATGGAGTTCCAATTACCATACCCTTCGCAAGCTTCCCAGCGTCTTGCCCCAGGTACAAGTTTGTGGCGACATTCCGGAACCTCCAAAATCCGTTTGAATCTTGGCTGGCTTGCCACTGCATCAAAAGATTAGCGCACTCGCTGATCGAGGATAAATCACGCATGTTGCGTACTTGTTGATACCCACACCCATTGAAGTCACTGAGAACTGACATCGGGGTACTATGATTGGAATTCATAGATCCACGCACTCCAAGCTTCAAGGGATCCACATACCAGCTGCTTGTGTTCGCCGGTCGAGCTCAACGGCACCTCCAAACCTGTAATTCCTGAATCGAACGATCACTCCTTCTTCGAGAGCTGTGGACATTTCAAAGGTTAGCGATTGGGATGGACAAAACCGATAGCAAGAAGGAAGCAAAGATTATCGATATCATGGTGGCTGGGTGGCTGGTTCCAAACAGTTATGACTGTGGGAATGCAAACTCGAACATCACAGTGCATAGCGAGGATCGCGACGACTCAGACACGCTTGCCCTCCTCTCTCTCCTCCCTCCGCATTCTCTTCCTCCCTCTCGCGCTCTTCCATAATAATACGAGTCCTATTGATCCCAACGCTTGGGTAAGTATGGCTAGAGGCTTCTCTCGAGATTATGATTTTTGCGGTTTTCACGGATAGCATCGCCTGGTGGGCGTTTAAACAGGTCATTCAAACACCAAGGCCTAAGGAACACCGATGCAATCCATCTTCCGCATACCGTTAAATTCCGCGTTATCGGTGAAGGGTCTGTGCGCGCCGGGCTCTAAAAGCAAAGGGAGGACACAAGGTGACCGTTTACGTTTATGAGAAATGGGGCAGAACTTGTAGCAGGCGTTGTAGCAAAGCAGGCTTCTATAGGGTTGTAAATGTGTACTGGACAAGAGGAACTCAACTCTACTAAGATCTCGTTGTGAAAACAAGAGGCACACGGACAGGTCTAAGAAACTGATCAGCACCTCCAACCAGCAAGAAAGAGTATCATTATAAGGGAAACCAAAACTCACGTCAAACTAAGCAGATGCTTGGCCCTAAATATCCTCGCTTTCTTCTGCTCAAAACTCTCGCCAGCAAACTGAGGCTCCTCCTTGATGGAAATCTTGTATCTCGAAGCTAGTAGAGCTAGAATAGCTACAGCCTGCGTTTCAAAGAACCTGTATGGGTCGACGTTAACGAGCTGGACACCGGATCTAGACTATTGCATCAAGGATGCATACCTTCGGCCAATGCAGGAATGAATACCTGCACTGAATGGGATAAACGCATCTCGAGGCCAGTCTCCCATGAACCGTTCCGGATTGAACTTGTACGGGTCCGGCCAGTATTTGGCTGCGATACCAGCGTGAGATGTTGTCACGATTGACCCGGCTCTGTGACTTACGATTATGGTGCAAAGCCGGTGGAACGATCGACATCATGGTACCCTTCGGAACCGGGAAGGTGACCTTCTCGCCGTTGCTATCACTTGTAGTAAGAGTCGTATCTTCCGTGCATAGTTTCGGTACGCCGCCGGCCTGATAATGCAAGGTGAGTGAGGAAGTGCGCTACGCCTAGGTCCCGAGTTGACTAACAGCTGGATAGAGACGTAAGGTTTCGTTCATGACACTGGGGAGACGAGTCAGGCTTGAACACAGCTTTTGAAACAGGTCACTTACGCATGGCACCGCTTCAAGCGAGGGAGATAGCTGTAGTCCTGGAAGGGTCAATGAGACTCGAAAAAGAGGGAACAGAACCGATGGCCTACCGGAACTCCCGTCTCAGGAAGAATAGACTTGACGTGCTCGTACAGCGCATCCTGCTCGTCTGGATACATGGCTAGCAGTGCCAACGCGAAGCACAGAGTGTTTGCGCTGCTCTGCAAGGAAGTGGTTAGAGTTACACTCGCTCGGCAAGGCAAAGCTTGCGTACCTCGTGTCCGGCGGTCATTATCATGAAGACATTTCCTTTCATACGGTCGGCGATTGAGCATCCAATAAATACGGACTTGGAAGGGCGAACTCACCAATCAACTCGCGGTCGTTCAACGATGAAGATGCGTCTTCCAGCTGATTAAACTCGATCAGACTACTTAGCAGGTCATGTTTCTTTTGACTAGCTGAAGATGAGCGTTCCTGTATCATATCTTTGATGTGTTGCTGGTGGGTGAAGTTAGTCACACTGTCACTCGAGTGAGGATACAAAAGATAGACATGCCTCCATTTCCGTGAAAGCTATATCAATCGCCTTCAGCCTCTTGCTCACTCTGTAAGCCCATTTCGGCGTGACGACTCTCGGTTTGAGGTTCCTCGAGACTACCCGGAGACACTCCTGGAAGCCTAATGTATAACCAGGCGCAGGAACTGTTCTGTCTGTCCAAGTCGTTTCCCTGCCGAAGACTGAAACGAAATTATGAGTCCAGGAGACTGTAGGAGAGAGCTCAGAAACGAACCTCCAGAGCCCAGGACCAGCAAAGTAATCTAGTGCGCGTCAGCTATCGTAGGTCGCGAGACTGAGGGATCTAAACCATACCCCCAACGTAAGGTCCGCTCCATGCTCAACATCTATCGTCCGTTGCTCGCCCCACACATCGTCGAACAAGTCGAGCATCACTTTGACACTAGTGTTCCAGATGAGTTTATTGTTGTCCTAAACGAATCTGCCATTATTCCCGACGCAATGACAAACCTTGAATCTCAACCTCCACGTACCTCTGAGAAAGCCGGCCCAACAATCTTCTTGTACTTCTTCCATTGTTCTCCTTCAGAAGCAACAATGTTGGGACCGAAAACCATCAAGGGAGTGTACTTTTCAGCAGGCTTTCGGAAAGGTGCACGAGGAGCTACGATTTGCTGAGGAACCGTTGAATGAGTTGCAGATAAACGAGTGCGGGCATGAGAGGAAGTACCTTGACCGTGTCGGGGTCAGCAATCTTGTAACCTAGCCTGGCGCTAGGCGACAAAATCGAAATCTATGAGAAGAACGGGGTGTGTATTGTATGGCGTGGGTTACTGTATGGAATTGGGGACTCACTGTCGCATGCGAATCCACTCCAAGCCGTTCATACTCTGAGGTTGTCGGTTGCTGTCAATGAGCTGAACCTTCCAATACAACATGACAACTCACCCTTAAACTTCCACAAGAAGTCCAAATTAGCGCCGTGCGTGACCCATTGAATGGGAGGAAGCAATATGAGCGCTACTCTGTTCCCAAAACCAAACAGGAAGTAGTTCGTCGGGAAGTAGCTGGAGAAAGAAACACGGTCAGTGGGCGCTGTAAGGGCTACAGAGTTGGATGGAAAGCTGGCGTACTTTATCGAGCGCCTAAGCTTCTGAAGCCGAAAGATAGTTCGAACGAGCAAGATCGCCGATACAGACGAGATGAGCTTCACCCACACGCTCATGGTGGGCTCTCACTGCTCAGCTCTCCAAATGTCAGGCTTCTTGACAGCGACGAGAAGAAGGCAGAAGCAAGTGGCGTCAGATCGCAAAATGGCATTGATATGGTTCATACAAATAACGGAATGGCTTGGACGGCACTGTCTCCGGTGATGCCGGGCATGTCACGCGTCATTTCAGTTTCTGACTTCTATAGAGTTATAGATTTACATTGGACGAGAGGAACCCAGCTCTATTAAGATCTCCTTGTGAAAACAAGAGGCACGCGAACAGGTCTAAAACAATTGATTGTCAGTACCTCAAGCAAGAGTATAGAAGATGGGGAAAACAAAACTCACGTCAAACTAAGCAAATGCTTCGTCCTAAATATCCTCGCTTTCTTCTGCTCAAAGCTCTCACCAGCAAACTGAGGCTCCTCCTTTATCGAGATCTTGTATCGCNAAATAAGGAGAGCCAGGATAGCCGTAGCCTCCGTTTCAAAGAATCTATGTGGGTCAATGTTAGCGAGATGGACGAATCTCGACCACTGCATCAAGGACGTATAGCATACCTTCGGCCAAGGCAAGATTGAGCGCCCGCACTGAAAGGGATAAACGCATCTCGAGGCCAGTCTCCCATAAACCGTTCGGGATTGAACTTGTACGGGTCCGGCCAATATTTCGCTGCGATATTGATATCAACATGACACTCGTGCCCCCACATTTAGTAAATCTGTGACTCACGGTTATGGTGCAAAGCAGGTGCTACAATCGACATCATGGTGCCCTTCGGAACCGGGAAGGCAACCTTCTCGCCATTTCGATTGCTTGTTGTGAGAGTGGTGTCCTCCGTGCATATTTTCGGTATACCACCGACCTGATGAAAGGTGAGTAAGCACGTGCGTTTCGACTAGTTTGCGAATCGACTAACAGCTGGATAGAGACGTAACGTTTCGTTAAGGACACTGGAGAAATGAGTGAGGCTTGAATACAGCTTCTAGGAACAGGTGAGCTTACGCATGGCACCGCTTCAGACGAGGGAGATAGCTGTAGTCCTAGGGGTGGTAACATGAGAGACGCGAAAGAGGGGACAAAATCGATGACCTACTGGAACTCCCGTTTTAGGGAGAATGGACTTGACATGTTCATACAGCGCATCCTGCTCATCTGGATACATCGCTAGCAATGCAAACGCAAAGCACAGTGTGTGTGCGCTGGTCTACGAGGAAGAGGTTAGAGTTGCACTCGCTCGGCGAGACGAAGCTTGCGTACCTCATGTCCGGCGCTCATTATCATGAAGACGTTTCCTTTTCATTATAGCAGGTAAACATCCATTGCCCGTCGAGTTGGACACACAAACTCACCAATCAACTCGCGGTCGTTCAACGAGGAAGACGCGTCTTCCAGCTGATTATACCCAAT
Organism: Candolleomyces aberdarensis; assembly: GCA_004126415.1. Lineage (NCBI taxonomy): Eukaryota > Fungi > Basidiomycota > Agaricomycetes > Agaricales > Psathyrellaceae > Candolleomyces > Candolleomyces aberdarensis. The sequence goes on from SDEE01000285.1 coordinate 6,186, forward strand.
CAGACTACTTAGAAGGTCATGTTTCTTTTGGCTAGTTGAGGATGAGCGTTCCTGGATCATCTCTCTGATGTATTGCTAGTTGGTGAAGTCAGTCAGTCTTGTGGCTGGAAAAGATAAGAAGACCCACGTACCTCCATTTCCGTGAAAGCTATATCAATGGTCTTCAACTTTTTGCTCACGCTGTAAGCCCATTTCGGTGTGACGACTCTCGCTTTAACGTTCCTCGAGACTATTCGGAGGCATTCTTGAAAGCTGAGTGTGTGACCAGGCGCGGGGACTGTCCTGTCTGACCAGGTTGTTTCCATGCCGAAGACTACGACGAAAAATGGGTTCAGGAGAATATAAGAAAGAGCTCAGACACGAACCTCCAGAACCTAAGATGAGCAAAGTCATCTGGCACGAGAGTCAGCTACCGTAGGTCGAGGGACAGAGATCTGGATACATACCGCCAAAGTAAGGTCTGCTCCATGCTCAACATCTATCGTCTTTTGTTCGCCCCACACATCATCGAACAGGTCAAGCATTACTTTGACGCTGGTATTCCAAATGAGTTTGTTATTGCCCTAAATGAAGTAGTTGTTATTCGCAAGGCAAGACAGGATGCCCTTGAACCCAAACCATACGCACCTCCGAGAAAGCGGGGCCAACGATCTTCTTGTACTTCTTCCATTGTTCCCCTTCAGACGCAACGATGTTGGGACCGAAAATCATCAAGGGTGTGTACTTTTCAGCGGGCTTTCGGAAAGGCGCGCGAGGAGCTACGATTTGCTGAGGAAGTCGTTGAATTATGGATAAATGAGCGTAGAAATGAAGGGGGGTACCTTCACCGTGTCTGGGTCGGCAATCTTATAGCCTAACACGGCGCCAGGTGACAAAATTGAAATCTACGCGAGGATTGTATTGAATGTCGTGGGTTGATGGATGGAATTGGGAACTCACTGTCGCATGCGAATCCACTCCAAGCCGTTCGTACTCTGCAGGTCGGTCGATGAGCTGAATCTCCTGGCGACGCAATGCGGCGACTCACCAGTAAACTTCCACGAGAAATCCAAATTAGCGCCGTGGGTGACCCATTGAACTGGAGGAAGCAAGATGTGGGCTATCCTATTGCCAAAACCAAACAGGAAGTAATTCGCCGGGAAATAGCTGTGGAACAAAACCCGGTTAGTGGGCACCGCAAGGCTCCAGAGCTGAAAGGAAAGCTGGCGTACTTTATCGAGCGCCTAAGCTGCTGGAGTCGCAAGACAGCTCGAACGAACAAGATTGCCGACACAGACGAGATGACCTTCACCCACACGCTCATGGCGAACTCTCGCTGCTCAACTCTCTGATGCCAGGCTTCCTGAGGGCGTTGTGGGCGACGAGGAAATGACGGAAGCAAGTGGTGCCAGATGGCAAAATGGCATTGATATGTTTGGTCAGTTCATATGTGTGCACCAGTAGCGGAATCTTTTTGATGATTGTGTGGAAATCCTACGGTGATGACGGGAGAAAGTCAATGATAACAGCTCCCGTTCGACAAATCACCTTGACAATGCTTGAATCCGTTTCGCTGCTCCCATTCCTGCTGCCTTCTCGTAGCATTTTACCACTGGCTCCAGTAAGCTCTCCAGTATCTGGCAGCTCGCGGCGTCGGATATGAGTGCTCCGAAAGGAAAGGAGGTGCAGCATCATTTGATGCGTCGAGCTGGTTCGGCTGGCTTGCTGCCAATGATGCGAACTGGTCCGCTCAGCCAAAGTATGAGATCATCGTCGCTCTACTTCGATTTCAACAGCGACGACGACGAAGCCATCGGTGACAACGACGAGAATCACTATAAGATGGCTGCATCTTCAGGGCATCCCAACTTCGATTCTCACTCTTTGAAGCCACCATGAAGGTCGCGGTCGTTGGCTCAGGAGTTTCTGGCCTTGCAGCAACATGGGTGCGTACCAGTCCCATCGTTCACAAAATGCTTGAAAGTTGACGTTGACCCCTGATCTCAAGCTGTTGAATGAGTATAGCGACCATGAAGTACATCTTTACGAGTCGGACTCGAGGCCGGGAGGTCATGCCAATACTGTCAAATATTACCCCCCTAGCAAGACCGAGGGTGTAGATGTTGATACGTGCGTAACACTCGTCCTCAGCTTAAAAAACTGACCTTTGAGCGCTATCTACAGGGGCTTCGTAAGAACTTTGTTGAGCAAAACCTTCACACTCTAAATTCTCTTTAGATTGTCTGCAATCCACCAACTTATCCCAACTTCTTGCGCTTCGCTGGTCTACACGCCCCCAAAGGTCCCAATGACACCGGGGTCAAAATCGTTCCAACGGAAATGACATTCAGCGTGTCCCGCAATGAAGGAGAATTTGAATGGGCAGGCAAGAACCCGTTGACGGTCTTCTGCCAACCTCGTCGCCTATTCGACCCGCAAATGTGGAGGATGTTGTACGATGTCTTTCGTTTCAACGCATGCTCGTTAAGGGTTCTGTCGCAAGATTCTTCCTCGGAAATGTCAATCGGAGAATACTTGACGAAGGAGAAATACTCCTCAGCTTTCAGAGATAACTATCTCATCGTGAGTTCTTTATGTTTGTCTCCAGTGCCCTCTATTGACATCGCGCGTAGCCTATGACTGCTGCTATATGGAGTACACCCCCAGGCAAATGTTTTCTCGACTTTCCTGCCAGAACTTTGGTCAGCCCGAAAATTACTTGGCAATATACTCCACCGACCCTGACCTTTTCACCAGATCCAATTCATGTACAATCATCACTTACTTCAAATCATAGGAAAACCATCATGGCTCACAATCGAAGGCGGAAGTCACAACTACGTCAATAAAATTCTTTCCAAACTTCCCGAAACACAGCTACACCTCAGCACCCCCATCGTATCTGCCACAACTTACCAAAAAGGCGATTCCTCCCGGCAGAAAATCGTTCTGAGGACGGACGGAGGCGACGAAATCGAATACGATCATGTTATTTTCGCCTGTCACTCCGATACTGCCTTTGAAATCCTAAAGGCTGGGAACATAACTCCGGAGGAAGCCCGAATTCTTGGTATGTTTGAATGGAACAAAAACGAAGTAGTTCTCCACTCTGACCCTACGGTGAATTTCCCTGATCAACACCTACAATTCACCACGTCTGATTCCGTATATCAGCTCATGCCTCGAAGTCGTATGGCTTGGTCGTGCTGGAACTATCTCACCACCACTACGAACACATCCGATAAGAATGCTGGAGGGGAGGTTGATCGAGTTTCTTTGTACGTTTCCCATTCGACCCTGTAAACTGACCGAGCTGACGGGAATTGCAGAACCTGTATGTTTAGCTCCCCATCTCTGCTGACCCCGTCCTGACCACGTTGGTTGTAGATGGTATGAACGACCTTCAGCACATTTCAAAAGAAAGGTGGGGACCAGTCCTCATCACCCTCAACCCGCCATTCCATCCCGCCTCAAACAAGACATTCGGGTGGTGGAAGTACGACCACCCCGTTCTCGACGGAAAGGTGCCCGGTTCATTACTTCAACAAGTCTCGGCTTTTCTTAACCAACGAACCCTCTCGTCTATGTAGGCCGTCCAAGCACAAAACGAGATGCACAAAATCCAGAACAAACGCTCCATCACCTTTGCAGGGGCCTACCTCAAATACGGCTTCCACGAAGATGGCTTCACTTCCGGTCTCCTTGCAGCATGTGCAATCGATGAAGAGGATGGCGAATTTCCAACATTCTCCCCGGAATCGGGGTCATCAGGTACCCATAGCATGACGATACCGGTCAAGGCAAAGACAGTCAGACCGCCTTTTGATATCCAGTACGCTGATCACCACTTGATGGTTCGTCGAAATGGTTTGGGTGGGTTTAGAGGGCTGGCCGTGACCATGTTTGATTTGCTCGAGTTCTCTGGGTTGAGAGCTTTGGTGGGTCTGGCCGGGTCTCTTGTGCTGTACGCTTGCAGATTCCTTCTGGGACTGCAAAATCTCTCGTCTTAGCGTGCAGTCATAGCCTGTCGTACCAAGAATGCCTTCAGACGCATATAGAATAGAGGAAAACTCGTTATCAATTCATCCAAATTCTTCTTTCCCTACATGTACATGCCACGATGATCTCAGGTACGACCATTGGGCGAGTAAGGTGGGTTGTTGACGACGACGTTTCCAACACCACCATCATAGACTGCGTCGAGCTTCAGCTGTAGTTGGGGAGAAATGGTTACGTTCGCCCTCATGGACCAGAGGGCAACAGCCACCGTGCTACAGAAAGGAAAGGTTTTGTGAGCATGCGAGCGAGGATAGCAACAGCCGAGAATGCACGCACTTCTCTCCGCGGTAATCAAGGATGCCTTCATGCACAGGGAACTTGGCTTGAGGGCTACGAGAAAGTTCGGCGTGGTCAGAGTCAAGCCAATCATCCTAATCATGCAAATATGGTGTACTCACCCCAGGTTTGCAATCCGCTTGCCCATCATCCAACCATTAACGAACAGGAAAGCTCTGTACGGCTGGCCCAGCGGTTCCTCAAAGTTGAACGAAAGCATAACGTCCAGTTCTTTAGGTATGTCGAGTTTAAAGGTCGTGACGAAGAAGCCAACGCCGGCAGCACGGTCGGGTAGTCCATCGGAGAGGTTACGCTGTGTCCACCCTGCCGTGGAGAAACCTGGGAGATGCCATCCCTGACGCTCGCCGAAAAGACCACCTTCATTGAGGATTCCGCGAACTTTATCTGGGAAGCTACAGAGACCACGTTGAGCTGTCCTGATCATATGGGTGAGGTGCATGGAATAGTTGACTTACTTGCGATAGCCGCCTACTTTGCCCTGAACCCTCCACTCTCCAAATGTTCCATTCAGCAATCGGAACCCACGCACTCCGCGAGGACTCTTGGAGGTGTCTCCGTTGTACGTCCCGTAATCCGTTTGGTTGAGACCCATATTGTCTTGAACAATGGTAATGACATTATCCTGGTTGGGGCGCACGGCTCCAGAAGGGAAGGTGAACCTGTCGTCGGTCTCTTGGATAATCCTGCGGTTGTTGGTCGAGCTTTCGAAAAAGAAAGGGCATGTTAACGAGGGATAGCGTTGTGAAGGGGGAAGCTGTGGACTGCTTACTTTCCAAATGAGGTTCCCAAAAAGGCGTCGTTCAACCATACACTTGCTGCAAAAGCTGTAGAAGGTGGGCGTTAGTTCAACTCGAGTGTACGAGGGGAGAAAAGCGTACCAGTGCCGCCATTGATAGATAGATTAACGCTCCTCTCGTTCCCAGTCGCACGGAAATGGCCTCTCCAAAGGACAACGTTCTCACAGCTAGGTCGGAGGGGTCAGCGGCAGTCCAACACGGAGAAGATAGAAAGAAACGTTGCTTACAATCCGTAATCACACCCGTACAACACCCTTCCATCGCCATAATACGGCTTATACGGTATGTTAGTCCTCGTACGGTTCGCCAACGTCCAGGCACGGTCATCGAATCCCCGCCCAACTTCGGGCAAACTATCTCGGTACTTCCACCCAGTCAGCTGCGGGATTTCCAAGCGCGTTAGAGAAGCCCTCGGCGCAACCCTTCCAACAAACACACTCCCTCCAACACTCGAAATAGCCTCGGCCGCCTGCAAATCCGGAGACACATCTTGACCGTTCCACGAAAGCCTGCGAACACCCTTGGGAATCCCAATAATGCTCAGACGTACGTCGGACTTGAGGTCTCCACGAAGTGCCAACGTATCGCCATTAAGCGTAGCGTCCCGAACGAGGTAGGGTCCTCCGACAAGGATCGACTGGTTCGTCCCGATACCCCAGAAGTTGCGGAATGGGTCAGATTCTGGGCCAGCGATGACCGGGGACCAGAACGACGAGACCGTCTGGGTATCCGCGAACAAGACTAACTGCGTATCCGAGTCGTGGATAGTGACGAGACCTTCGATTCCTCTCAAGAAGGTGATCGTGCTCGCTCCGTTGTCTGCGTCCTCTGTAGTTTTAACGAAGGATGATGACGCTTGCAGCTTGTTCGGGGTTCCGCTAGGAATGAAAGTCGATTCGTGATCCTGGTTGGAATCGCCGTAGAGGAGTAGCACATCACGGCCGGCGATGACGCCTGCATAGAATATCTGGGCAGTGGAATAAACCAATGTCGAGGCGCCAAAGGTGTAATCGGTGATGATGACCTTGGATTGTCGTCCTCCGAGAGTAATTGTTTCGGCAAGCCGAGGAATTTGCACCCGACCGAGGCTAGTGGTGACGTTGAGCTGGAAGGTCGCTGTTGCACTTCAAAGGCGCAAGAACTTTAGTGTCAGTCGTTATGCTCTTCGTTGAAGGGGAATGGAGCACAACGTACTTGGACGTGGAATCCCTGTGACGAGCAATATAGAAAGTGGCATTCACATCTGGGTTTTTGAGCAGGGTGATAAAGACTGCTGGGTTGGAGGACACTTGGAGGCCACTCGAGCTGTCAGAGAGTCGACTTGTTTTGTAGAATTCTGGAGAGCTGCGAATGAACAGGCCCTGTCTCTTGAGCTCATCGAACTTTGGACCAAGCTCCCGAGATTCAGTGATCTATAACGATATTCCACATCAGTCACTGTTTTGGATACCAAAAAGCTAGAAACGTACCGAGGCACCGTAATCGTAAGAAGTGTATACTCCGGGGTGAGGGCTTCCACCCCATGATGTGCCACTACGAGAAATTAAATGAGTGAGTCTGTAATTTTCAGAATGGGGCACTTCATGCTCACCCATAGAACATGTAGTAATTGATCAATTTTGCATTGCTCGCCCACAGCTGAAGGTTGAAAACGGACATGAAATTGGGTCCGGTCAAGATCCTGCAGGCGTCAAATCCTAGGAGATAGATTAGATTGACGATAGGGGAGGCGGAATGGGGTGTTTACACACCAGGTGCAGTGGGTCCCCAAGCATCGAATGAACCACCTTGGAATTCTAGAGCACAAGGGGCTCAAATTACTGGGATACTCTCGATGATAGATAAAGCACTGACCTGGGATATAAAAAGGTTGCGACGGATTCGTCGTTTGATGGTGTTGGTGATAATCAGTGGCTACAGGGCTCCATCTGAGTGGGTTCGAGCAATCAAAGCCTTGAGGGTAAGAGTCGAGCCTGAAGACCAATCCCTTCATTAACACTACAAACGATTCAGAGAAGTGTTAATCGTACCCCCAAAGGTCAACAGCACCCTATCCATTGGTCAGGTGGGAATGAATGAAAACCAATCATCAGAACTCACAGTCCCATTGACAAAACTCTTTCCACCTCCGAAATCATTGTAGGTCAGCGGCACATCGATTTTTGAAGCATGATAGAAGTCGACGAGGTCTTGGTAATACCCAGCATGGGTTGGATACCTATTAGTGTACTCGTTGTCGATCTGAACAGCTGCGAAAGAAATCATGAATATCCCCGATAAATCTTTGAGGATGTTAATCACTCACCAATCACTGGCCCTCCTGAGGAAATCTGATTCGGGACGGTGGCATCGATGACACCTTGAATATACTCTCTCCATGCTGCTCTCCAACTGGTGTCATTTGTTCGCAATCTGCCAGCGACTTCGCTTGTTGCCCAATGTGCGATACCCCCGGCCGTCGTTTCAGCGTTGATGTACTGCACAAATATGTTAAGAAAATAGAATGAACAGGTTTCTGCGTTAAAATCTTACAGGACCTGAGATACGAGTTAGTGGGGTGATGGAAAATACGAACATTTTTCATATACCTGGCCGAAGGACAATCCAAATCCCCGCTTCCTTCGCCGCATCGTACAAAGGTTGCAGTGCTCTGTAACTTCCAAAATCAACAACGCCTGGGGCAGGGTTGGTCAAACCCATATGAAGATAGACACTGATAGCATTGAGGCCCGCTGCTTTCGCTTTCTGGAGGATGTCAGGCCACAGAGACGGGACCGGCAACCGGAAAGTGTGGAATTCGCCTGAACTGAAAAGCAAGTTTTATAACGAGGGATTATAGAATGACAAAAAGCAGTATCGTACTGGAGAAAGACTCTCTGTCCTTTGAGAAACAGGGTATAGTTGTCGAACTGGACGTCTGGTGTAATGGCGGACGCTTCAACAGGACCTGTGATAGCTTCCTCCTGGGCCGGGGCAGGTTCCGCCTTGGGCACCAAAGAACGCACATAGCCCCTGCTAGCTACCAGGGTACCTAGCGCGGTGCCTACTTCAGGCCCAAATGTCCATAGGGTCGTAAAGACCAGAAAGATGGAGGCAAGGCAAAGGCAGAGCTGGGTTCGAGCAGGTAATTGGGTCTCCTTCTCTAACATGACAGGACGAGTTCCTCTTCTCTTCCAAGAATCGCGCTTTTCAACCAAAACCCCTCGGTTCTCGACATAGTCGACATTCACTTTCCCTGTCTTCTGAAAGTCCGGCTTCTGTTCCCCTGACCATTGAGGAGGAGTCCCATGACTGGGCTCCATTGCGAAAGAAGAGAAGAGAGCGAGGCCGCAAGCAGAAGTAGCGGGCAATTATGGCACGAAGCAAACCCAGTGTTGAATATAGCGGACCGCTGGCGCTGTGGTATGGTGCAAGCTGAACATCCTGAATGGTTGGGAAGCGAAGTGGAGGACGTAATGGGGAAGCCTTGCTGGCCGACTGTGAGAACTTTTCTCGTCTTCTACCATCATGTAGGACCCCCCGTCACAGTCTGAACGTCCTCGTCGTCGCTGTTGTTCATCAGCAAGGCCTAAAGAGAGGTCTGCAGGTTATCCAAGCCCTGGGATTGAGGAGCCAATGACGAAAAGAGCTAACCGTCAACGGATTCCAGCATGATCCCAGGTGTTGCTGAGTTCTGGAACTTACTCTGGACTCTGGGACGTCGGAGGCCGCCTTTACGCGTCACAGAACCGCCCACACGCTGGAACCTCGCTTACAATTCGGCGGCGAGTCGACGTGCTTCGCAAAATCCTAGTGTGTCACCCTCCCTGGCCGTAAATCACTGGATGCGGATTTTAGCTTCGGGTGCTATCATGAACGTTCCCAAATTTCCAACCTTTTACCACCAAATCTTTCTGGACCATACGCGCTATGGCCCGGCGGGGCTCAGGCCCTCTCCAAACGGGCCAAATATACGCGCTCATCGTTGCGGTATATCCTCGGCCATAACCGAAGAGCTCTCTTTCGTTCCTTGTCGTCTCGACAAAGGTGCACCCTGGACTGGAATTCTTTCGCGTTTTCCTCAGCAACACCTAATTCTGACTCGGTGCATCGTTTACTAGTTGGCGCCACGATCTGCATGAGCCTGTCATGTCGGTCTTAACCTTTCTTAGGTAGATTGTTTTCCCCCCTCTAGCTAATGCTGTCTATGTTAGCTCATGCCTCGAAGTCGTATGGCTTGGTCGTGCTAAAACTATCTTACCACCACCACATCTGAGAAGAGGGCAGATGATCTAGTTGCTTTGAGACCCCAGACAAGACATTCGGGTGGTGGAAGTAGTACGACTCCTCCATTCTTGATGGAAAGGTATGTCCCATATCCTTTACTACCTCAAGCTTCTTGACTAGTCGACCTCTTCACGGTTTGTGTAGGCCGCTCAGGCTCGAAAAGGGATGCACAAAATCCGGAACAAAGGCTCCGGCAGCTTCGCAGGGTCCTTGAGATACCGTTTCCACGAAGACGATGCCACCTGCAGCACGTGCGATCGAAGAAGAGGATGGCGAATTTCCAACGTTCCGCCCGCAATCGCCAGGTACTAATAGTATGACGATATCAGTAAAGACGAAGAGTGTCGGAATGACCATCACTCATTGATTTGTCGGAATGGTTCGTGTGGTTTTTAAGGGTTGGTAGTAGCCATACTTGATTTGCTTGAGGTCTCGGGATTGGGAGCTTTGGTTGTTCTAGCTGGGTCCATTGTCCTGTGTGCTTGTGAATTCCTGTTGAGTCCGCAAAAACTCTTGTCGTAATATACAAGTATAAATCTTCGTTATCAATCAATCCGATTCAAATTTTTCCTTTCCTACGCGTCCATACCAGCCAAATGCGATGATATCATGTACGACCTTCAGGCGAGTAAGGTGGGTTGTTAACGACGACGTTTCCAACACCACCATCATAGGCTGCGTCAAGGTTCAACTGTAGCTGAGGAGAAATTGTTACATTCGGTGTCATGGCCCAGAGGGCAACCCCCACCGTGCTGAAATAGAAATAAAGGAGGAATCGGCAGGGATGCAGAGAGAGGAAGGAGGGTGTCGTAAGCACGCGAGTGAGGACATCAACAACAGAGAAACGTACTTCTCTCCCCGATAATCAAGGATGCCTTCGTGCACGGGGAACTTGGCTTGGGGGCTATCGTACGGGAAAGTTTTAATGTGGTCAGACGCATGCCACATCCCAGGTACGCATTTATCGCTCACCCCAAATTCGCAATACGCTTGCCCATCATCCAACCATTAACGAACAGGAAAGCTCTATATGGCTGGCCTAATGGCTCCTCAAAGTTGAACGAAAGCATGACGTCCAGCCCTTGAGGTATGTCGAGGTTGAAGGTCGTGACGAAGAAGCCAACGCCGGCTACACCGTCAGGTAAACCATCGGAGAGGTTACGACTTGTCCATCCTTCGGTGGAGAAACCTGGTAAATGCCATCCTTGGCGCTCTCCGTACAGGCCGCCTTCGTTAAGGATCCCGCGAACTTTGTCTGGGAAGCTATCGAACCCACGTTGAGCCCCCTCGATTGTACGGGTGAGGTACATAGAAAATAATTAACTTACTTGCGATAACCCCCTACTTTACCCTGAACCTTCCACTCTCCAAACGTTCCATCCAAAAGTCGGAACCCTCGAACCCCACGAGGGCTCTTAGAGGTATCTCCGTTGTACGTCCCATAATCCGTTTGATTGAGACCCATATTATCCTGAACAATGGTAATGACATTATCTTCATTCGGGCGCACAGCTCCGGAGGGGAAGTTGAAGTTGTCGTCAGTTTCTTGGATAATATTGCGGTTATTGGTCGAGCTTCCAAAAGAAAACAAGGACATATGAGAGAGTGATCATGGTATAAAGTGAGATTTCGAACGGCTTACTTTCCAAATGAGGTGCCCAAGAAAACATCGTTCAGCCAGACACTTGCGGCGAAGGCTATGGAGGATGGTCGATTAGCCTTGCATATTCAAGCCGATAGCACGGGGGAAAAGCGTACCTGTCCCGCCATTGATAGATAAATTAACGCTCTGCTCGTTCCCAGTTGCGAGGAAATGGCCCCTCCAAAGGACGACGTTTTCACAGCTGAGTTGGACGGGTTAGCAACGAATAACATAGGAGATAGAAGGAACCATAACTTACAATCCATAATCACAACCATACAACACCCTCCCGTCTCCGTAATACGGCTTATACGGGATGTTCGTCTCCGTACGGTTCGCCACGGTCCAAGCGCCGTCATCAAATTCCTGGCTAATTTCGGGTAAACTATCCTGGTACTTCCACCCATTGAGCTGCGGGACTTCCAAACGCGTCAGCGAGGCCTTAGGTGCCACCCTCCCAACAAACACACTCCCTCCAACACTCGAAATCTCCTCCGCCGCTCGCAAATCCGGAGAAACATCTTGGCCGTTCCACGAAAGCCGTGTCACACCTTCAGGGATCCCAATGACAGTCAACTGCACATCGGACCTGAGGTCTCCACGTAAGGCCAAAGTATCGCCTTGGAGTGTAGCGTCCCGAAGGAGATACGGACCTCCAACGAGGATCGATTGGTTAGTCCCAATACCCCAGTAATTGCGGAATGGGTCGGTTTCGGGGCCAGCGATAACCGGGGACCAGAAAGACGAGACAGTTTGGGTATCCGCGTACATAACCAGTTGTGTATCTGAGTCGTAGTAAGTCGCAAGACTCCTGGCTCCCCTCAGGGAGGTTATCGTGATCGTGCTCGTTCCATTAACTGCGTCCTCTGTAGTTTTAAAGAAGGAGGATGATGACGCCTGTAGCCTGTTCGGGGTTCCGCTAGGAATGATAGTCGTTTCGTGGTCCTGGTCGGAATCGCCATAGACGAGCAGGACGTCCCGACCAGCAATCACGCCTGAATAGAATACCTGGGTAGTGGCGTAAAACAAGAGCGAGGAGGAGCCGAAGGTGTAATCGGTGACGATGACCTTAGACTGTCGTCCTCCAAGAGTGATGGATTCGGCGAACCGAGGAATTTGCAAATTGCCAAGGCTCGTGGTAACATTCAGCCGGAAGTCCGCTGTTGCACTTCGAAGGGGTAAGAACTTTAGTGTTAGTCACTGTATCCTTTGTTGGAAGGAAATGTAGCGCGACATACTTGGACGTGGAATCCCTGTGACGAGCTATATAGAAAGTAGCATGCACATCTGGATTCTTGAGCTGGGTGATAAATACGTCCGGATTAGATGAGATCTGAGGGCCACTCGAGCTGTCGGAGATTCGATCTGTCTTGTAGAACTCTGGCGAGCTGCGAATGAAAATGCCCTGACGCTTAAGCTCATCAAACTTTGCACCGAGCTCTCGAGATTCAGTGATCTACAAGGAGTTCCACATCAGTCGCTCCAAAGACCGAAAAGCCAGGAACGTACCGATGCACCATAATCATAAGAAGTGTACACTCCAGGGTGAGGGCTTCCACCCCATGAAGTGCCACTACGAAAATCATAAATGAGGTCGCAATGGGAGTCATAGGGCGTATCATGCTCACCCATAGAACATGTAGTAATTGATCAATTTCGCATTGCCCGCCCACAGCTGAAGGTTGAAAACGGACATGAAGTCGGGTCCGGTTAAGATTCTGCAGGCGTCGAATCCTAGGGGATAGCTTAGACTGACAGTAGAGGAGCGGGGAAACGGGCTGTCTACACACCAGGTGCAGTAGGGCCCCAAGCGTCGAATGAGCCGCCTTGGAATTCTATATAACGAGAAATAAATCACTGGAATTCTCGACTGTAACAACGACACCGAACCTGGGATATAAAAAGGCTGCCACGGATTCGTCTCTTGATGATGTTGGTGATAGTCTGTGACAACAGGGCTCCATCTGAGTGGGTTGGAGCAATCGAAACCCTGAGGGTAAGAGTCGAGCCTGAAGACCAGATCCCTTTAATAAAACGGCAGACAATTCCAATGAGCACAGATCGTACCCCCAGAGGTCAACAGCGCCCTAGACATTGGTCAGATACGAAGCAACGAAATCCGACCAGTAAAACTCACTGTCCCATTGACGAAACTCTTTCCACCTCCAAAATCATTGTAGGTTAGCGGTACGTCGATTTCCGAAGCGTGATAGAAGTCGATGAGGTCCTGGTAATACCCGGCATGGGTCGGGTATCTATTAGTGTACTCGTTGTCGATCTGAACAGCTGCCAGTGCGAAAGAGATGATGAATATATAATCCCACTAAATTATTGAGGACGACAATTACTCACCGATCACCGGCCCTCCTGAAGAAATCTGGTTCGGAACGGTAGCATCGATGACACCTTGAATATACTCTCTCCATGCTGCTCTCCAACTAGTGTCATTTGTTCGCAATCTGCCGGCAACCTCGCTCGTCGCCCAATGCGCGATACCGCCGGCAGTCGTTTCAGCATTGATATACTGCGACGAAATGTCAAATAAATAGAATGAATAGGTTACTGCGTTGAAATCTTACAGGACCTGCAAATACGAGTTAGTAAGGACGACAGTAGATACGAGCATTTCTCGTATACCTGGTCGAAGGACAATCCATATTCCCGCATCCTTCGCCGCGTCGTACAAAGGCTGCAACGCCCTGAAACTTTCAAAATCGAGAACACCTGGGGCAGGGTTGGTCAAGCCCATATGAAGGTAGACACTGATAGCATTGAGGCCCGCTGCTTTCGCTTTTTGGAGGATGTCAGGCCACAAAGAAGGAACTGGCAACCGGAAAGTGTGGAATTCGCCTGAACTGAAAATCAAGTTTGATAACGCCGAGAGATTGTAGAATGCCAAAGAACAGTATCTTACTGGATAAAGACTCTCTGTCCTTTGAGAAACAAGGTATAGTTGTCGAACTGGACGTCTGGTGTAATGGCGGACGCTTCGGCACGACCTGTGATAGCTTCATCTTGGGCAGGGGCAGGTTCTGCTTTGGGCATCGAAGAACGCACATAGCCCTGGCTAGCTGCCAGTGCGCCAAACGCGGTGCCTACATCAGGCCCAAATGCCCATAGGGTCGCATAGACTAGAAAGATGGAGGCAAAACAAAGACAGAGCTGAGTTCGAGCAGGTAGTTGGGTCTCCTTTAGCATGGCAGATGGAGTCCCTCTTCCCTTCCAAGATTCGCCCTTTTCAACGAAAGACTCTCGGTTCTCGACATAGTGATATCAACTTTCTATGTCTTCTAAGAGTCCATCGTCTGTTCTCCTGACCACTGGGAAGATGTCCCATGACAAGGCTCCATTGCAAAAGAAGAGAAGAGGGTCAAGTCGCGAGCAGTAGTAGTAGATGATGGCATGAAGTAGACCTAATTGGCGCTGTGGAAACCTTAGTGGTCGACTGATTGAACTTTGTTAGTCTTCTATCACCATCATGGAGGTCTTCTCGTCAGGCTGAACGTCATCGTCGTTGTTGCTCCCCAGGATGGCTCCTCTCAAAGGCACGGGCGTTATTGAACCCTGGGAACTTGAACAGGCTTGAGCATCCTCGCCTCGCGCGTCGCGTTTCAATGACGAGAGGAGCTAACCGTCAACGTGTTCCAGCATCGGCCTCATGTTCTGTTGCTGGGCTCTAGGACATACTCTGGGTGGTTCCTGGACGTCGGGGGCCGCCATCTACGCGCTACAGAGCCGCCCACACCGGACGACACGCTGGAATCTCGCTTACAGCTCGGCGGCGAGTGCACATGCTTCGCGAACCCCTGCTCTGTCGCCTTCCCTGACCACAAGTACATCAGTGACTTCATGAACGAACACGATGACGATTTCTGATGCACTCAGCTCTGGATGCACTCATAAGCCTTGGCTGCACTTCCAAGGCTCGTCCAAGCTTCAGGTTTTCCAGGCAGGCAATTCCTCCCGACACTCTATGAAAATTTAATTTTCGTCAACAAACCAACAACAAACCTTAACATCTCCTTCAAGTATTTCTCCCAACAGATGTAATCATAGCGCCCCATTATCCAGCCTTTCGTTCCCACAAAAACCTTCTTAGCCCGCCCTCGCCATGCCCGGCGCTCAGGCCTTTTCCAAACGGACCAAACCCACGCGCTCGTCGCTGCGGCATATCCTCGGCCACTCTCAGGGATGCCCGCGAAGGGTTTTTCCTTCCTCGCCGTCTCGACAAAGGCACACCCTGGACCGGAATTATTGACCTTTTCGCGATTTTCCTCACCGACGCTTAATCGTGACTCAGTCCAATCGTTCACTAACTGACGCCACGATCTGCACGTCCCTCTCACGTCTTGTCTCCACCTTTCTGATGGTAGACGGTCACAATCTTTCAAAAATAAGTCCTTACAAACGACAGGATACATCCTGATCTTGACACATCAAGCACCCCATTGTGGATATCTGCTTAAGTATTTGTGAAAGAAGAACATCGTATGCTCGAGACTTCGCGTAGCATGCTACAGTTTTGACTGTCCCCACTAGTACACATGCATTCCGCACCCCATTTTTATACGTAACAAACCATATGGTACTCAGAGATGTGCCCTGCGCCCCTTGACAGCTCGCGAATGGTGGGGTGGGTGGGGCCTTGCCACTCGAAGATGGATAGGATGGATGATTGTCACGAATGTTGATATGTAGCAAACGAAAAAGAAAACCGAAATCTAATGGATACAGGCAATACTCGTACATTACAAAGAGAGTGTGTTCGGAGGGTACTTACAAAATAAATCGATAATGATATATAATAATACAAATAGGTTCCACGAAAGGTATCCATCCACCCATCCAACAAATGCAGAAACGCGCCCAAGAAGTTCGAAAAGTTTTCAGCGATTACAACATAGATATACATCTAAACGTTTTAGATCGCGTGCGCGACTCTGCAGAGAGGGAGAAAGAAGAAGCGCAGTATCAGCATCAGCGGAATTCCTTCACACCCGACGAGAAAAATGGAAGACTCTTTAATCAAAAGCCTTTAAGTACTTACTTGTCTTGGCGACCATAGTAGCTGTTATAATGGAGTTCTTGTGGATGATCCTGCGGCTGGTGGTCGTCTTGGGTCTTCATCAGCGCTGGTGGATATACAACGTCCCACTGGTTCAAATCTGTGGGCGCCATCGAAGGAAGGCGCGTCCCAAGATGGAACATATTGGTATTGTTTGTTGTGACGCCTCCTTGAGCATCGGTTCCTCGTCCACGGATCGTTCTCCGTGTGTTGAGCCTAAAAAGTTTCACGTTGTCGGTTATAGCGAGGCAAAGATGTAGAAGAATCACATACGTTGCCATGAAGGAGATCGCGTACACTGGAATTTATGCGCCCGTTAGCGCTATGAGAAACAGGACGGACAGTTGTCTCCAACGACTTACGTTTGCTGAGAATAAAGTAGGTTGCTACAAAGTAGAGGTTGATGCCTTGGACGCCGTTGTACTATAAGCGGGACCTTTAGAAATTGTCACCCTGAAAATCAAGAAGGAAAGACCAACCAAAACCAAGGTAGCAATACTCAAGGTGCTACATAGATGGTGTTAATTAGTTTCTAAGAGCAATAGAAGATCGACTCACCTCGTGAGGACACCGGTGTTAATGGCGTACGCACACAAGTTGTTCACCAAGCTATCGGATGATGCCAATCCCGTCCTAAGCTTGTTCAGGAAGTAGCAAAGAGCGGTGGCGGTAAGAACATCGGTGGCAACACCAGTTCCTAGTGAGATTGTGCCCAAAGTCTAAGAGGGAGATGTCAGCCGAACGAAACACAAGAAACAGGGGGCAGACGAACTCTCAGTTCGTGTACAGCAAACACGTCTGGTAGTTTGAACGCTTCGATGGTAAAGGCTAGCGAAAGACCCGGTAAGTAAAATGACCAACGGTCGGGAACAGACTGCATTACCAATGGCAAGACCTGTAAGAGAGATAGGAGATGTCAGAAGCGTTCTGATTGAGCAATCATATAGCACATACCCAGCTGCCCGACTGTCAACAAAAGCTACATCACGCTAGAATTGAGAATGGCTCCCCACTCGATAATGCGGATTGGACGTACGATCAACCCGCTGATCCAAACATTTCTAGAGCTGACTAGAAGTATTGTCAATATCTTCCGCTGGACCAAATGAATGAGGGGACTTACACCTCCAAACGCGGAAGGCAAAGTAAGACTTGACGATGAAACCAACAACTGCCCCTGCGGTCAATTGCAACTGGCACAATGTTCATCTAGGGTGCCATCGAAGAGCGAAAAATAACATACAATGAGTGACCTTGATTATTGACCCCAACTCATCAGCCTCCACCTCAATGACCGAGAACTTGCTGAGAACTCACCATGTTGTCTTAGCCTGGAAGAGGACATTGATGTCCGCATAATGTAAAATGCAGTAATGGTACAGTATGTGCGTGATGAAAGCCTGATCCGACGTCGAGAGGACGCTAGAGAAAGATGGAGGTCAACAACACGCCTCCTATACAGGTAGTGCACGATGCCACGTACAGGATGGCCACGACCTAGATCCCCCGAGTCCAAGTCAACCGGAGCTCCTTTAAACCAACAAGGGCCAGACTTACCACCCATTTGAACCAGGTCTTATCGCCAGGATAATTGCGGAAGTACATGAAAATCTGGGTCACGACAATACCATAGACGACGCAGGCAACGGTGTGCCCGAGGAAGATCGCTCCCAAGGTCGCGTCTATGGTGGGCTGGATGAGGGCTCTAGTCGCTGCGGTCGACATCGTTCTCGACGGGGCGGATAAATGAAGGGAAGGGAGCCTCAACCGCGTGGACGGCAGGCGAAAGGATGGTACAGGTTAGAAAAAGTAAAGAAACACCTGGGCCGATCCACGCTTCTTGGGGTATGTTTAAGGGTATAAAATTCCAAGGTACGAAGCCCCGGGTTCTATAGTCATCTGGACGAATATAGAGGTATCGTCTATGGGAGCACGCGGTGTGGATCATGGTCGGAAGGCAACCATTGGTCGGTTGCGGGCAATCAACGGGCAACTGGGAACATCGTACATCACGGGGTCAATCTCCGCTGTTCTCAACCAACTCCGCCCAGCCGGCTGCACAGATTCCGTCCAGACCGACCGCAACTCCCCTGTTTTGGTCAAAACAGTCTTTGTGAAAGAACCAAGTACCATGGCGATGTCAAAGCATCATCCCTTCCCCTCATCCGCTGTGGCTGAGTGACCGAGCTGTCTTCTCGGGCGAGACGTTCTCCTTGGGAAGCCGGCCGAGTCTCCGCACCGATTGCGTACAAGGGGTGTCATTGTCCGCAGTCATATAGAAGAACGGAGTGGATGAGAGCCTAGAAAAAAAAAATCCCCATGAATTACCGAAACTTGTATTGTACACTATCTCTATTAAAATTTCCTTGCTCATACGAAGCCTGAGCGTGCTGCCGATTTTGTCGGCGTCGATTCAGTAGTCTTTTCCATTCCCAATGTAAGCACTCTCATTCCAAGAATCAGAAGAGTCGGTTTGCTGAACGTACCGATGCAGAGTCGACACCGCCCCGCGACTCGATATCACTGATGATGGTGACCTCTTGACGCACTCCAATCTCAACTCCTCCCTAAAGGCACATCAGACATTGTTCACTCGTCAATTTGCAAAGATCTTCAGCGGGCGTACCTTGCTTGTTGTATGTCCTGGATAAGGCCCACCGTTCGACCTATGTCCGCCAGTACTAGGGTTCGTGATCATGAAGATTGCATTCCGCGGTCCATTTTCCGAGGTATTGCCCGAGCTTCCTTGTTGGTCTGTGCCCTTGCCCCTCACAACGCGACGTGTGTTCAACGTGCAGATGAACGAGATTCCGTACACTGTCCGCGTGGGCGCAATTAGCACAATATGAGCTGCGATAACGAAATCACTCACCGTTGGCAAGGACAAAGTAAGAGCCCATGAAGTACATGGCATTGGGGTATACATTGTACTATGTAGATCCGGTCAGCGTGGCAGTGGCACGAAGCATGGAATAAAGCATACCAAAATAAGGACGGTAGCGCTCAAGGCACTGTTGCTCTGCGTCAGATTCCATCAGCACAGTCTAGCGCTGAAGGCAGCGTACCTTGTCAAGATACCAGTGTTGATCGCATAGATGCTGAGCATATTGACCAAGGTATCAGACTTCCTGAACCCTGTTCTCAGCTTGCGAAGGAAATAGCATAGTGCAAGAGCGATAGCGATGTCTGTGATGACTCCGGATCCAAGGGAAAGGGTAGCGATGACCTGAAGCCGTTTTGCGGATTCGACTTTTCGAAGTTGAAACCTGTTTGTTACAGAGTGTTAGTTGAGGCAGATGGAGAAAGGATAATATTCCGACTGACGCTCTGACGCAATACGCTGTTGCACATTATCAATAGGTCGTTCGGGAAAAACGGTCGAAATTTCGTGCTCACCGATTGCGAGGCCTGTACGCATGGAATCGAATTTGTTTGAAAGGCTTTCTAGCTAAAGCTACTAGAGTTTGCTCACCGGCTTGAGCAAAAATCAAGAAACACTGCGAAAGGTGCTTCCGTCAATGACCACTCCGCTTCTACGGGGATAATCGAGCACTCACAATAAGTCCTGTGATCCAGACGTTCCTCTTGCTGACTGACAAGCGAGCCCGCAGTGATTTAGCTTGACGCAAAATGGGGCAGCGATCTCCACTTACACGTCCATACACGGAGAGCGAAGCAGCTATTGAGATTGTTAGAATAGAGTCGCGACTGAAAGCAACTTGATGCGCACCATTTCACAATCGTCCCAACCAGGGCCTGCAGATAAGCGTGATCAACCGACTGCACGAGATTGCCGAATATATCGTGCGTGTGCGTACCCCGAAAACAATTTGGACCTAGGAGAAGAGGTCAGTTACAGGGGAAGAGGGGGAACGAATTAAAGATCAAACTCACGATAAGTGCCCTTCACCAACGTAAGATACTTGAGCCTTCATAAAAGCTTCCCAGTGATAAAGCAACGTACCAAAGAACTTCTCCGTTCAAGAAGAACAGTAGATCGCCATGATGCCTGGTCGGTCGTAATAGACGATCAGTTTGGAGCCATTGGAAATCGAGGGACGGGCGGCGTACGTTATTATATAGAAATAGACTGAATAACCAACGAATGCCAAATCAATGCATTCGAAAACCCTGCCGTCGGTCGATCCCTCAGCAAAGCGGAGCAGTCGGGGAGGGCGGGCTGACCCACCATAAAATTCCGACCTTGTATCCCACGTTGAGCGTCCGGTCAAAAAAAGCACACAGGCGCGTAGGCAGCTCACCAGGGACTTGTAAACCATTTTATCATGAAAATAACGCTGATAATAAGTGACCGTCTGCTGCGTCAACACCCCAAACACTGCACAAGCCGTGCAGAACCCAATCAAGAGTGCTCCATAGGTCGAATGATAGATGTCGTTGGAATTCGGCACGTCCATCTCCTGCTGCTAACCGTCGAGGTCGAGGAGCGGCTCAGAAAGACGGCAGTAAGGAAGGAAAGGAAAGACAATGGTCGAAAGGAAACAAAGAAAAGGAGAAGGAAAAGAATGGAATGTGTGTCGTCTTTGCTGACCGGGTCCATTGACCCGTCCACAAGCATATGCAACCAAGACTGCGCGTCACCTTTTCGGCGTTACGAAAATCTCATTACCCCTCAGATAAGATCTGGAAACGATCTCGTGGAGCCGCCTTGGTATCTTGAGGCCAATGTTGCTTTGTAAATTGTTAACAATCTTGGGCAAGCGGCTTCTATTAGGGAGGTTATTTGAATCCATTTCGGTGAAATTGCCCGCCGCGTCGTGCGAAGGATTTTTGCAAATCTTCCGCCGCTGGTGCGGGCCAAGCAGATCTGGACAGATGCGGCTCCGATGCATACTTAGGGGTCTGTGGCGCCATCGAGGGAACCGGGAAAATGTTTTCCTCTCTCCTAGCCCTTCTCGTCAAAGGGAGGGAAAACTTGTGCGTTACTATACGTGCGTCGTGGGGGTGGGTCAGTCCATATGTAACCGGGTGAAACTTGACAGATATTCTTACCTGACCTGAGGTAAACCTTACGAAAGTCCACAAGACATATGATTCTGCCATCTAAGAAGTGGGTGTTGTGGCTGAGCACTGCATATGTTTGGCTCAGGGCGCCCTGAGTCAAGCCTTGGTCTGACGTGTCTAACCACGCGGGAACGTTCTGTCATTTTAGGCCACGATCAGTCCTTGCCACCGCTTGCCAAGGGGGGAGCGACCGCATGGCAGCAACGGAACACACGCTATCTCGTCGATCTCCAGGCTGGAGTAGACTGAAGTCCAGGGGGGTACTCATTCTATCGTACCCATTCATTTAACCACAATTGAAAAGAGGGGAATGCTGATGCAAACTTGCAAAACCTCTTCCATTCCTTCACTGCTCAGCTCGTCCGGCGTACGCGTATCCTTATAACACATACGCCGACCCAACGCCGACCCATAGCATTACCATGGTGACAGGGAAATTGAGGATAGAACAGGAGCGCAACAACCGTAGTTTGTAGTCATCCCCTACGTATCTGTTTTTAAATTCTCGACCACCGAACATCGGTGCACAATGCTCCGGCTTTCGTAAGTAGGGAGGTAAACAGGCACGCCCGTATTAGGTGCCTGTATACACAGTAGATCACAAGAATATTCATTAGCAAAATAGAAAGGAAAAGACAGCAAAGCAAAACAAAAATAACAAAAATAACAAGATGCATCGACAACCGGAATATGAGAAGGAGAAGCGAACAGAACGATCACTTTCTCTTCGCTTTCTTGCCTGAGCTACCTTCGGCCTTATCATCCCCCTATATATGAACGAAAAAAGCGGGTCAGTCGGTAAAACGGAAACGCCTGCACAAATAGACGCCGACCTTTCGTTTCGTTCCCTTTCCCTTCGCGGCGTCTTTACCCTTGGCCTTGGCCGGAGCCGTTTTCTCCTTTGCCTTGACTGTGAAGAAGCCATCGAGTCGACCTTGCTGCTTCGTGTTCAAGAACCTTTGCAGCTTTTCAGCACCTTTCCGTACTCGTTCCTCACTGGGAAAATACTTGTCAGAACGAGAAGAATAATACGAGAATGAAGTGGCGTACTTGAATCCTTTTTCTACCACGAGGAACTGCACCAGCCCCTCGACATCGGGGTTTTTCCACTCGAGCTTTCAAGGTCATCAAATGAGTCCAAGCCCAAGAAACAGAGAACACAAGAGAGACCACACATACCTCGAGTTCATCAGCAGGGACCACATCAGGCTTCTGGAAAAGTTCCTTCGCCTTCTCCCAAGGCCACTCTTCAGGCACCTGGACTCCACCCTTGCCTTTTCCTTTTCCTTTCCCCTTGGCCTTCGGCTTTGCTGCAGCCGCTTTTTTCTTCTTCTTGGGCGTCTCCTCCTTGGGCTTCTCTTCATCATCTCCATCCTTGTCCTCGTCTTCGTCTACGTCAGGCATCTCGATATCCGACGTGGGCGCGGGCTCTTCATGCTCCTCCTCTTCTTCGGATTCTTCAGCAGCAGGTTTGGTGCTGCCTGACCTAGCATTCGCGTTAGCAAGAAATTTTCCATAGGCTTGGTGAAGACTTACTTGGCTCGCAGATGTTCAACGACAGCCTCGAGAGTTCCATGCTCTCGAATTAGCTTCAGGGCAGATTTCGGACCAACGCCCTTAATAGGTTCCAGGTAGTCGCACCCTAGAAGGATACAGAGGTCGATGAACTAGATAGTTTGCCATCAGACCAATTTAGCGCGCGTTACACGACAGGGACACTGAGACAAATACCTGGCTCATGGACATGTCAAGCCCTTTCAATGCAGCTTCGAGGTTAATCTCGCTAATTGGCTGCTTCTTGGCTTCCGAGAACGTCAAATGACGGAAGAGGATCGGCGCGTTGAAGGTGAGAGTGTCCATATCCTCTGAGCCAGCAGCGTAGACCTTGCCGCCTCGCGCGAGTTCAGCACATTGAGCCTCTGCTTCCGAAGGAGCCTGAATATTGTAAAGATTAAATTGTGCTTCATTCTGTTGAGAGCCGGCCAACGCACCACGACACAAGGAATACCCATGAGCCTCAAAAGCTTCTGGCATTCTTCGTTGTGTTCACGCGTCACCTTGACCGTCCGACGCGAAAACCTGTCCAAATCCTCTGCAGTTCCAATCTCCTTTGCCTCCTCTCCGCCCTCCTTCGCTTCTTCACGTCTTTCGTATCGTTTCGACAGCTGTCGAAGAGGTGAGATATGTGATTATAGACTCAAAAGCTGAAGCCAGACTTACCACACCCTTCTTCAACTCTGGTGGCTTGCCATCGAACACATAGGCAGGCTTAATCCCATTCTCCACAATACGAATGGTCCGGTAAAACAGACCCATAAGATGACTCGTCGTCTCTCCAGCATCGTTCGTCAACATTTCCCCGTCCCGTTGCCGAACAGCAATTAGGAACTGGTAGATGGACATGGAGGCGTCGATGGCGACCTTCCTGCCAAAAAGTGTTTTGATATCGTACTCCTTGATGGAACCTGGAGCATGTTCGTTGAGCAGTCCTGTGAGGCCCTTGATACCCATGGTGACGCGGTTGGTGAGGAAGGTGTAAAAGCTGAAGAGACCGTTTGCCACGGTGAGCACGGTCAGTCAGTCCGTGACGTCACGCGTTCGTGACCCACAGCGTGACGCGACGTGAACCCGCAAATCTGGCCCAGCGACGCCTCTATGTCTCTCTCCACGATCTGAGGAGGCACAACAGAAGAAGAAGCTTCCTCAACCAAAAAGTAACAGAGTAGTTTTTCGACAGAAGCCTCAAGCGGGCAAAAAGGTTTGGACGTTCAGGGGATTGAACCCTGGACCTTATACAAGTGAGTGCTTATTACGCAACTGCGCAACAGTGCAAAGCATACGCGCTACCACTGCGCTAAACGCCCATGTCATTGGGTCCGACATCGACTCTGAAGATCCTGGGTCACTTCCGGCTGGCCGAGAAAACACAAAATATTCGTCTTTTTCGTATTTCAGGTATCTACGCAACTAGTCCAGGTCTGGGTGACAATGATAGCCTGAGGATGACTCGTTGAAGCCCACTGTCGTGAATTGTCAGAACGACACTCCGTCGATGCCAACAATCGAGTAGCTGGGAAGGATAGATAGGAAATTCTGGCTGAAGCAGATACGCGTACGTCTCGGCCTACCATGGGATCAAGCCTATGCTTCAACAGCAGTCGCTTGTCCTTTAAGACACAGGCATTATCATTTGTGGCGGATGCTGAGGGAATGCATGAAGTGCGCTCAGCGCAGAGAGCAGGGGCGACAAGCTTAGGGACACAATGTACATAGAGGGATTCTGGGTCCCACTAGCCGGAGCTGCGGAAGAAAAGTTGTGACCGGTGCAGACAAGAGGGAGAGGCGCGAATTGAGTCAAATATTGTCAAGCAGGAAGACCACCATGTGCTTGAATATTCTCCAGAAGTTTGTTCTGGGAGCCCAAGCTGTAGGTCAACGTCATGCGCTGAAAGACACCGTCGCCTTCGGACGAATCGATTTCAAGCTATTCATCGGGTCCATAAGTCGGGAATGTTGCTAGACATACTCAAAGTAACCCTCACCAAAGAAATGACATCGTCGAGCAGATGCGCCTGCCCAACGGCCATGCCCAGCATACCTCCTTCATAATTCGCGTTGACCACATGCACGTGGAAGTGGTCTGAAATTATAGTTGTCCAAACAGTAGATTTAGCACCACACGAGCGTATGTAGTGCACCGACTTACAGTAGCTAGGTTGATAGTGAACGTACATCCGCAGAGAGCCTGGCCCAAGCCCCCATTTCTGAGAGACGACCTTCTCGGCTTGTGCGTGTATGGACTTCAACAAGGGGAGATGACTCTTTTTCAAATCCCTGAGGCTTCTTATCGTCCTGTCTTGAACGAGGACTACAAGATAGAGAGAAGAAACCGTCTTCAGATCCCATTTCATATCAGGCAAGATCAGGAAATCGGAGTCAGAGTAGAGCAGTTTTGACTGTTCTGAAATGCCTTGAAGGATGTTCTCTACCCTGTAGACGATGTAAGAGCGTAGGTATTGAAGGAATTACGGGGTTGACCCACCATTGCGTTCGGGAGGCAGGGAAAGCAGCAACATAGGGCTTCACTACGTTTCGATACAGTTCTGGTGTCTCTCGAACCATAACGTACGTCTGCTTGGTATACTACGCGACGAGATAGCAGTATGAGTGCAGATTTTCTAATAAGTGTATAGAAACCAACATACCTTTCTGATATGGGTTTCCGTAGCGGGGCATACCACATTGATCTTGACATCTCTTTCTCGTCCTTCGCCAAACCAACCAAAAAACCAGGTATACTGGTATGACAGAGGTAAAGGATGTAGTACCCTTTTATCAAGGTTGAAGTATACCCACAATATCAGTGCTTTGCTCGAGTTTCACACTCTGAATCAAGCCATCTTCAGCAAAGAGTCGAGGGGCATCACTGGCATCCAAAGCCGTCTTCTCAATTCGTATTATAGCTTGGACTTCCGGATCCTCTGATAACGTTCCAAGTAGCGCGATTGAATGGATTAACGGATCTTCATTGAGGACCCTTTCGAATCGAAATCGTCGCAAATCTGCGAGGTCCTTGGGGGCTGCCGAGTGGGACATGATGACGATGATGATGGTACAGCGTCAAAAGCGACCTCAGCGTCCGATCATGATGCTCATCGTTGACCTCAGCTCTCACGTCGACGGGCAGTAAAGTTGAGCTTTCCTGTTGCCCGAGAGCCCAATGGGTCAAAAATAATTTAGAAGAGCTCCAGCGATTCCAGCATTGGAGTCAATAGGCCTGGCTCCATCCCAGACAGGCCTAGTTGACGTCACCGTCCCAGAACCCATAAAGTTGGCTAACTCGGTCATGGTTTCTCCACAGATTCACTCTCCGTAATGCCTACTACTCGACGCCAAGCAGCTATTCATGAGGGCAGAATCAAGAAGGAGGATCCGCACCCGGTAAAGAAGAGGGCCAGTCACAAGAAAGCAAAGAGCGAGGACCATGGCAAAGTGGAGCCTCCGGCAAAGGGGAAGAAACCGGCTAGCAAAGCGGCAGCGGGCAAAAAGCGCGGCGCGGATGAAGCAGAAATAGAGGAGAAGCCCCATAGGAAAAGAGCACCGTCCAAGGCGAAATCACCATCCAAACGCGTTCGAGTTTCGGAGGACGAGGGCTCTGAGGATCAATCAAGTCTCTACCAGTCCGGTGCGTCGCAACCTTTCATTCTTCCTTCGACTCTCTCTCTAAATGTCAGGACGCATAGGCACCATCGAGAGAGGGCATATCTATTTCTTCTACCGACCGAAGGTCGAAGTCGAGGATGTCGAATCTATCGACGAAGTGAAAAACCTTCACATGCTCCTCATACCTCGACCTCCCGAATTCCTCTCGGCCAGTGAAGGCGATGGCAAAGGCACAAAAACCGATCCTTCGAAGACTGAAGAAGCAGAAATGACACTTTTGACTCGCGGTGCAGACGCGGTCCCAGCTGCTCCTGTAACAAGGAATACCTCGAAGCAGCATTACCGCTTGATCACAGTCGGAAAGAAGAAACTGCCTGACCCTGAGGCCAAAGGTCGTCACGAAGTTTTCTGGGGCACTGTGACGAGCATCGGTGACGACTTGCTCGATCTTGTCGAAGGATTGGGTCCAAAGACTTACGAGACCAAAACCAGAGGTCTGCACCTCCTCTTCTTTTCATTGATAAATGGTAGCCAATCTTCGTCCCAGGAACGCGACACGATGGAGCCGCCCGACTACTTGCTCGGGGAGGTTACGCCATCGTAAACACCGAAGCCCAAGTGCCATCGAAGAGGGAAACTCATCTCGGATACCACATTTCCCATCCGTCGTCTTCTGAAATGGGGGACGTCCAGGCGTCCCTGGGTGTCTCTTCCTCTTCGTCTTTCGTAGTCCAAGTGAAAAACCCTCGTGCACCGGCCACTGTCCCGAGTATGAGACATATCAAGGAAACTGAATATTCTGAAGAAATTATGAAGAAGGTATTCGGCGCTGGAACCAAGGGAAGACAATCCTTCGGCTTGAGGTTCGCCAGCGTCGAGACACCTGAGCTACTCGATCACCCGAATGCTCAGCTCCTCTTCGTTGCTGCCCGAGAGGGTAGTCAGGGTCTTGAAACGAGTCTTGGTGAAGGTCGAGGCGAAGGTTCGCACTCCTCATCTTCAACATTGATTCTGTTGCCTGAACTATTCGATCAGCACTTGAGAAAGCGGAAGATAAAGAAGCTTCGCGTAGGGTAGAAGACGTTTTCAAGGAACTTGGTCTGGATACTGAAATATTCCTTCCGGACGCATTGGAAGGGAAATGGGCTTGATATATCCCCTTTCCGCGTTCGCCATTTCATCTTTGGAATAGATACAGACATATTTTCTTGATCTTTCGTATATCGTTTCATGTATTCTATAGTTCAAGGTTCTATCACTTCTTGTACACTACAGTTCCCGTTAATCCTCGCTGTAATTCTGAGTGAACGTCCTCCAGCACCACGTGGCCTCAAGCTCTGAGATTCCAAGGCTATCTATGCTCGCATTGTGGTCCCGAATGGGAAATGGCTCTCGGCTCAGAGTGGGATATGCCGACCGTCGCGGCGATCAACACTGGGTGGCCATCTTCGTTTCTTATCCACCACCATCCACCAGCCTCCCACCCTGCTGTTGCACCCACATTCTCACTAGTACGATGGTGTGCGTCTCAGAGCAGGCTATAAGGCAAGAATCCCCTTCCCAGGCCCCTTCGCGATCTGTGCCACCGGAATTCGAGGACTTGGAGGATAGCATCGACACCGGCATAGTTGAGCTATTAAATAACCGCGTCGAAGTACTACACTCCGGTGACCTCAAGCGGAAAGGCGACAACGCGGACGCCGGAGGACCTACCAAGAAGCCCAAATTTCCGAACGACATATGTTCAGCCGTGAATTCCCAGACCAAGTTGCAACTTATGGCTCCCTCTCCGGTCGCGCCTCTTGTCACTCTAGGTCACCAATGCTCGACGAGCCCAGAGCTCCAGAGACCTGGAACGCCGCCGTTCATGGCCTTGTTGTTGCTCCTAGCTAAAGATACACAACGCCGATGCTCTCATGATTTCGAATCTATTATTTGGTGCCTCGCGTGGTATATCACTCAAGGCCTCGTCGACTGGCGCGGGCGCTCGTTGAAGCAAGTGGGTACGGCAAAGGATCTATGGGGTAGGAAAGCGCATCCCGACTGGCTCCCTGAGAATCATAGACCGGGTTCAGAGGATCTTTGGACACCCCTGCTTCGAATTTCACTCGAGTGGGAGTACATCCAACGACTAGTTCGCCTCAGAATGGAGGAATACTCTGATGAAGCTAACATAAGGCTCATCAGTAAATGGCTGCCTGACGCCAAGCGACCTTTTGACGAGGGAAGAGTTTTGGAGAAAGGGTCGGGAAAGGAAATCAGCGAGGAGAGGTTATAGGCCGCTGGCAAGAGCGTTAGGACCCAGAACTGACTGGACCTTAGGACTTGATTTGGTTCTCTCTTTCTGTGTTCTCTTTCTCACCTACGCCCAGATAATCTCTGCATTGTCTCTACTTATTTTCTGTATACAATCTACATAATCCAATGAGCGCCCATGAAACATATACCTAGGAGCTAGTAGTCGGTTACCACTGACTTCTGCGGAAGTGGGCCGCTAGAACATGCGAGAGATTACTCAGACAGCATTTGAAGGCGATGATATATAGGGTGAATGCTGTCTCTCCTGCGGGGTGCTCTCGGGTTGGGGATGCTCGAGGGAAGCGAGCCCCCAAGTCCTGATTTGGCAATGTTTGACGACGGCTTCTGAAATATTGTTTACATTTTTAGGGATTTTTGAGGTTTCCTCGAGTCTCAGTCGGAGGCTCATTCACAACTACAAAGAACGGTTGTAGAATCATTAGATATTATCATCCAAGGCTCATGAGACATTATTTCTGAATTAAATTAAATCCTTCCTCGTTGTTCGATTGATATGAAAAAGGCCTTCCATTGCCCTTGATATACTTCGCAAGCGGACTGTCCTTGAAGAGCGCTACGATAGCGACGAGGAGTGTTGGAATACCGACGCCCAGGCCAACACCCAGACCGATCTTGTCCCCTAGATCCATGCCCTCCTTAGCTGGGCAACTACACGTCGGAGATGGTGTCGAGGTTGATGAAGCAGAAGAAGAAGTCGTCGAGGACGGCGTTCCGGCTTGGATGGATCTCAACTTCCAGAACTCGTTCGTAGCCACTTGATTGTTTTGGAAGGGGAAAAGTATGATCTACGGAGACGTCAGTGGCTATTTAGCAATCAAACGAGGGCGAGCTCGTACATTGGTATTATCTTCTGCTGTACCCTCATTGACGTTCCAAATCAAGCTGGCGCTCTGGTCGATTCCGATGCTAAGATATCGATCAGGATATCTCCTCGTTGAGGATAGTACTCAGGTAACACTCACACATATCCAGAGTCGGCTTGGGTCACATACCAGTTTCTGGGATCCGTTGCTGCGATGAGACCAGTTTGACTTTGTGGTGGGGGTTGAAGGAGATATAGGTCTGATAGCGTCGATTTCTGAATGTATAGACGTTAGGGATGTTCGAGGGTCCTACATCCCACTAGGTAGCAAGGTAGATCAGACGTGCATCTCCTTTCCAATAAAGCCATAACAGTGTACCTGCTGGGATTCTGAGCCAGTGAAGGAGTTAATGACAAGCGGGTCCCGTGTTGCACCACTGCTGAAGCCAAGGTAGAAGCGATCGCTGCCGCCTATGGTAGAAGAGATGAAATATGTGCCGTTTGCTAGAGCTGTCATTGAGGAGAAGGGGAGAGAGAGTGATAGAGCGCCCGGCCTTTTGAGCCCTTGTTCGAGTCGATAACGGATGACGGGCACGATGTCAAAACAAGCGAAATTAAAGTCACATTGATTGTGACAACCACAAGAGTTAGGCTGCTTTTTTTACGACATGTCAGCGCCCAATACTCAAGCTGAAAGCACAAGCGAGCACTTCAAGCTCAACGCGACTGCCGCTAAGTGGTAACGTGCCACTGTTTAGGGCCAGTCCCTTCGTGAGCGCTGGGTGCTCCAAGTTCGGGTTGCTCGAGCAGAACGCACCACCAAGTCCATAATTTGGTGCTACTTGACGACGGCTTCTAAAATATTATATTTTAAGGGATTTTCGAGCGGTTTCCTCGAGTCTCTGACTACAAAGAACTGTTGTAGAATTACTCGATGGTATCATACAAGGTTCACAAGACACTGTTTATAAATTAATTCAAATCCTTCTTTATTGTTAGACGATGGATCGCCACCAAGGGAACATTCCACTGCCCTTAATGAACTTCACAAGTGGATTATCCTTGAAAAGCGCTATGATACCGACGAGGAGTGTTGGGATACCAAGGCCCAGGCCAATGCCCAGACCAATCTTGTCCCCCATGTCCATGCCCTCCTTAGCTGGGCAACTACACGTTGGGGATGGCATTGAGGTTGGTGAAGGAGAAGAAGACAAAGAAGAAGAAGAAGAGGAGGAAGAGGAGGAGGAGGAAGGAGAGTTTTTGGCCGCCGCCGACTCCAATGCCGAGGATGACAATGACGAGCATTTCGCCGCTGACGAGGCGCCCGATGAGGAATTCGAAGGCGGATACGGAGAACTTAACTCCCAGCTTACTTCTGCCGATGTCGCCCTAGGGATCGTTCCTGGTCCTCCGCTGTGCCGAAAGGAGCTCCAGAGTTTGGTCGCAGCCATGGGAGAACTCGATGTTCGATAGTTTCAGAGACGAGCTTGGTCTGTAGGGATGTAGAATTATCTGGTGTTCATGACTTCTTTTGCGAATGATGACTAGGTTTTCTTATCATTCTTCAGGTTTCCTCAGAGTCGCTTGTGGTTGCAGGGAACACCGACGATTTGGAAGTTGGTGTGGAACTGTCATTGAATTGAGGTGTTAGTCACGATATTATCGCGGTCAAGTGGAAGACCCTTCGATGAGCTGCTTTTGCTTTTGCTGGAGCGGCCTCGGCAAATGCGTAAAATCTGGGATAAACGGGAAAAAATATAATATTGGGGATGTGCGAACCAATATTACAATATTTTATCGTTCCACAGTTTCCCGATAGGTGAAGTCAAACCACTTTTCACAAGTGGCTCAACATGCGACCACATCTCTGCAGAAACCTCGTCCCTCTCTCTTCCCGCGTCGACAACCAGCCACTGCTTGCCTGAAGCCGTAACACCGGTAGGAGACGATGTGTGGGTCTCGTCTCCCAGCCGTTTGAAAGCCTGCCTAACGCGAGCTTGGATTTCCTCCTTTTCGTATCTTTCTTCGCCGTACCCGCCACGCAATCGTGCTTGCTCTGGGGAGATGTCGAGGAAGAGGACGAGATCGGGTGCGGGGAGGCCGACGGGGAAGTTTAAGCGCTGAGCGAGCGCTTAGGCAACCGGGCGCAGGAAATGACGTATGGTGCTCAGGCTGGCGATCGGTACTATCTCGATGTTGCAGGCTGGCGTTGCTGCATGAGGCTACTACACTTTGAATTATCTAGAGGACAAATGATGTATCTCCTCCGGGTCGGACTCATGGTATTCCTGTTGCTCAATTAATCGGATCTGGGGTTGCCTCGTGAAGATCATGAGTGTCTCTTCTCA
Organism: Candolleomyces aberdarensis; assembly: GCA_004126415.1. NCBI lineage: Eukaryota > Fungi > Basidiomycota > Agaricomycetes > Agaricales > Psathyrellaceae > Candolleomyces > Candolleomyces aberdarensis. The sequence continues at coordinate 37,948 of SDEE01000285.1, forward strand.
GATCAGCTGCTCGCCCACGTTTCCTGCGCGAGGTTTGGCCCTGGGGAGCCTCCTTCCGCTTCTTTGTTATCGGTCAAGTCCGTGGTAAAGTTCATTAATCCCTTGACCCGAGGCTTACTTTTGAGGTATCTTGCGCAGCAGGCGTTCCCTCTCCTTCCGCACCTTGACCTTCCTCCGCTCGTACGTCCACTTCCGCTGAATACCAGATGCTTTGGCGTTGCAACAACTGCAGCAAGAGGTTTTCAAAGGAGTGGAAGGCGAAGGACCATTGCGCGAAGACAGGGCATGACTACTGGCGTCCGATCTGCCACTCTTGTAACAGGACTTTTGGGTCCTTCGGCGCTTTACACTTGGTGAGATAAGCACGATTGCATATTGGGCGCTCTCATGGTGGACGTCTAAGCTTCACTTCCTAGCACAACAAGAGTCAGCATCCCGGGCTGGGAAATTTGGATCGGAACATGCGTAAAGGTGAAAAAACCCATCGTGAAAAGAAACGAGTGAGTCGAGCCGGTATCTTTTTATATTGGCGAAATCTCCAACTGAAGGTATCTTCGAACTACAAAAAAGAGTGCTGGCAAAGGCCATGGGCCCATTGGGCCTGGACCCCAACAACGACCAATCAACACCAATGGACCGCCTGTAGGAGTACAATCTGTTTTTCAATGCAACTTCTGCCACAGGAAGTTCCAATCCGCTTCCGCATGCGCGCTACACTATGGGTCAGGTATACACCGCATTGCCATCGCTGTCAATCCTCGTAATTGGCCTAGATCTGTCGAGGCAGACGAAGAAGGGGAGGAGGAGGAAGGAGAGTTTTTGGCCGCCGCCGACTCCAATGCCGAGGATGACAATGACGAGCATTTCGCCGCTGACGAGGCGCCCGATGAGGAATTCGAAGGCGGATACGGAGAACTTAACTCCCAGCTTACTTCTGCCGATGTCGCCCTAGGGATCGTTCCTGGTCCTCCGCTGTGCCGAAAGGAGCTCGAGAGTTTGGTCGCAGCCATGGGAGAACTCGATGTTCGATAGTTTCAGAGACGAGCTTGGTCTGTAGGGATGTAGAATTATCTGGTGTTCATGACTTCTTTTGCGAATGATGACTAGGTTTTCTTATCATTCTTCAGGTTTCCTCAGAGTCGCTTGTGGTTGCAGGGAACACCGACGATTCGGAAGTTGGTGTGGAACTGTCATTGAATTGAGGTGTTAGTCACGATATTATCGCGGTCGAAAGTGGAAGACCCTTCGATGAGCTGTTTTTGCTTTTGCTGGAGCGGCCTCGGCAAGTGGATAAAATCTGGGATAAGCGGAAAAAAATGATAATATTGGGGATGTGCGAACCAATATTACAATATTTTATCATTCCACAATTTCCCGATAGGCGAAGTCAAAGTACCTTTCACAAGTAGCTCAACATGCGACCACATCTCTGCAGAAACCTCGTCCCTCTCTCTTCCCGCGTCGACAACCAGCCACTGCTTGCCTGAAGCCGCAACGCCGGTAGGAGACGATGTGCGGGTCTCGTCTCCCAGCCGTTTGAAAGCCTGCCTAACGCGAGCTTGCATTTCCTCCTTTTCGTATCTTTCTTCGCCATACCCGCCACGCAACCGTGCTTGCTCTGGGGAGATGTCGAGGAAGAGGACGAGATCGGGTGCGGGGAGGCCGACGTCGGGTGCTCGGCACCATTCAAAAGGGAGTTTTGGAACAGTAGTTGCGTCGGTGGAGGATGAAGACGAAGGAGTGGTGGTGGTGGTGGTGACTTTGGATGCGGAGAAAGCGATCCCGGAGAAGGCGTATCGGTCGCAGATGATGGTTGTGCCTTCGTTCAGGAGGGTTTCGATGGTCGATCTGGTGAGCCAAAAGTGATCAGTTGGCTTTCGGAGCCATAGTTGTTGAAGGGGAATTGACTTACGCCATTTCCCAACGATTCGCAGAGAAAAGAAGATGGATGACATGGTCATCGAGCTCGGAGGTCGATTTGAGATACGAATCAATCATTTGGCCGATTGTCGTTGTACGATCTATTGAGAGGTTTGGGTGGGCATCGTGAGTGAGCGTCTCACATATACGAGTGCAGGATTGCGTACCGGGAAATTTCATCAGTTTAGTGGATATCCCTTCGCGTTCAAGGCGAGCTTGAAGGAGCGAGGTTTGGGTCGTCTTGCCGGAGCGGTCAAGCCCCTCGATCACGATAAAGGGAGCGCGTGTCATTCTGCGCAATATCTGGGAGCTTGAGTATCTTGAGCTTTGAATATCGTTGATAGAACAGAAAAACACGAACCTGAGATGAAGCCGGAGGAAGAAAAGGTCGAAGGAGACGACCGGCAGCATCAATTCTTGCTAAATTGGTCGGTGACCGCCATTCAACCCCATCCTGCGACGTTCCCAGCGGTCTTTGGCCTTCCTTCACGTCATATACCCATAGATCAAGGGAGCAGCAAGCTTGCGTATTTCTCGGGTGGACATGGTGAGAGGGAGAAACAAAAAGCTGTTCAATTCGAGCTGCTTGACCGGTTACGGAACCTAAACTAGGGTTTCCACTACGTCAGGCAACCGGGCGTCAACGAGGCTCTTCACTTCTGTTCAACCAAAGGGCCATCCCTCCTCCCAGCGCCCCGCGGTTTGCCAGCTCTCGTCGCAGCTGGCAAACTCTAGCTAGATACCCAGAATTGAAGTTGTTTCAATCGAAACCGTAGACCCAACCGAATATCCATTTGAAGCCTTTTGTAAGCCTTCAACTCTTTACTTCTGACCGCCACCTCATAGACTCGAAACATTTGGCCATTCTTCAGTGCGATATAGCTGTAAGTCGCTCAATGGCCCTTGAAACCCAACCCGATGGCCCTAACGAAACATAGGGACAAGTTCTGTTGCAGAGTGATTCAGTCAAGGCCCAGGACACCAGCCAACCAAGATGGCCCACCGTCTCAGCGCCGACCCGCGTAGCGATCCTCTCTCAGATCTCCGGTTTTCTCTCGAGATCATGCCAGGGTCGAGGAAATACGTGTTCAACGCGTCTGCTCGAGCCGAGATCTTGACCAAGCTGCACGCGTCGTTGATGGGCTCGAATCAAAAGTTCTTCCTCCCCAAAGGCGTGAATAGCGTGCCACAGCACCAGCTGCTGAGCGATTACCAAGCGAGTGTAGGATTTGGAGGGGCGGGCAAGGATGATGCTAGGACTGAGGGACGCCCGTGCAGTCATATATTCAGGAAGGGGGAGACCTGTTACAGGTGCAAGTGCGTGTTTCCTTCTCGTCCGCCTGGGCAGTGGCTGGAGCTGACCCTTGCCATGTAGAGATTGCGCCCTCGACGACAGCTGTGTCATGTGCGGGCGATGCTTCCACTCCAGCGAGCATACCGGTCACACGATCTCGTTCTTCATTTCGACACAGTCCGGAGGATGCTGCGACTGTGGGGACGAAGAAGCTTGGAGACACAACATCCATTGCCAGTACCATCCGTATACATCGCCTCCCACCCCATCCCCCGTACCTCCAGGTCCTTTGTCCAACGACCTCCCTTCTATATCCCCGAATATCGACAATCTCCCCCAATCTCTCAGAGACTCGATGCACAGGACGATTGCGTTTGCAATTGACTTTGTATTGGACGTATTGGACTACTCCCCGGACGAGACCAGTATCCCGACGAACGAGACAGACCTTCGACTCCAGCCCACTGCCGACCCCATGATGAAAGACGTGTTCTGCCTCGTCCTATGGAACGACGACAAGCATTCCTTCGACGAAGTGAAGACCGTCATCATGGAACTCTCCGGCAGAGGGAGCGGTCCTGAGAGGGAAAAGGAGGTGGAGGCGATGGTTCGGAAACTCGAAGAGGAGGGCCGTGTGATGGTGGATATGAATGTSGTGAATACGAACCCGCCGATTCCTTCMATGCCCCACGGRCCMCACCACGCCAAATTAYTSGAAATGGCGCGCTCGATGGCTCAAATCGACATGGGCGTGACAATTAGGAGGGCGTACGACACCTTTTGCGAGCAGGCGGTTGCGGTGATCATCGAATGGTTGCTGGATATCTCGAGGGCACGAGTCGGCTCTGACCCCCTTATCCTCAGGGAGGTGCTGGCGAAGGAAATGCTTATGCCCAGACGCAGGGATGCCTTTGGGTTCGGTTTGGCGGGGCTGTCGAACAAGGGGTCGGCTGGCACTATCTTGCCACTTTCCGCTGCAACGATCAACGAAGTACCAAATCCAACCCGCCTTGACTATATGTTCGTCTATCATGGCAAGCTATGGAAGAAGCTCCGGTTGAGCTTGAAGGAAGTTTATGCCTCTATCATTTCGCTCAGCCGTACCCATAAGCTGACCGTAGGTAAGCTGTTCCTCAACCTCTTATATTACTACCCAGTCTGACCCTTTGGATGTAGCTGGGCACTATGCAAGCATGTATCACCGTATCGTGGACACCTACCTCCTCCTTGACCGCGAAACCGAGAGCTCCATCAAGTACTTTTCCCTCCAACTATTCACTGTCCCATCTGTGGCTACCCATCTCGTCAAGAACCACCGAATCATCATCAGACTCCTCAACCTCCTCGTCAACTTTTTCACCAATACACATCGACCACCCGAAAAGAGGACAATCCAACAAGCACCCGCGATCTCTCCATTCTACCCCCCAGGCTCCGGAGTCGGAGTCGGAGCGGGAGTCGGGGTTGGAGCAGGCACTGGAGGAGGCGGAGGAGGGTACWCGAGCCCAGGAGGAGCCGTTTCGCCMACCAGCCATASCCATATGCAGGCCTACCCCTCCTCTCAACACGTCCACTCCATCTACCACGCCAGCCAAGCCTATATTCCTATCAAYCAGCAGTTGCAACAYCTTCAAGCGCATCCTACGATGGAGGTTGAGAGTATACCGTTTAAGAGCAAGCGGTTTATGCCTATTTTYAGTGATTTGAGGTATTTGATGCAGACGAAGCCTGTGCAGAGGATTTTGGCRGAGGAGAGTGGGGTTGGGTGGGTTAATGGGCAAGGTATGTGCTATGGTCTCACCCAGCGTACACGAGTACTGATATTTTTTGGATTGTAGCGCAGATCACTGGCCATTTGAGYTATATCCTGCCSATCACGCAAACGTGCCAACTKTTCATGTTCATCCAACCCAATCGGCGTGCTGCGACTGTGCATGTGGAGTACGAGACGGACGCTTGGATTAGCGTGTTCAACGTCACTTTGAGCTTGAGTAGAGTCGTTAGGGTGCTTGGGCAGGCGTATGCGAACGCGCCGAGCCTCGGTGCGGGGGACACGGAGCCACCTCCAGGGACGGTGCTYAGGAGGGGTACGAAGGAGATTGTGGAGGCGCTGGAGGTTGTGGTTACGTGCCTCCTGGGTGTGTGTCGGACGAATGGGGTAGAGGTGCCGTATCAGAAGGATCCGCCGCTTTTGTTGGCGGCGTTGCATGCTCAGGTTGGGCAAGGTGCGTTATTTCTGTTTTATTATTGGGTATTAGACCATGGCTAATGGCTTGCACGTCGGTTTTTAGCTTACAGCCCTACATTCTACTTCAACCCCATCCTTCTAACTCTGGACAARAGCAARTTCTCRCCRATAAAYTTCCACCGGGTGGCATTCGGCATGGGCTCCTCCCATGGCAAAGGCAAGAAGMGATCCAGGGTGTACGAAGTGGTCAAGTTTGACGTTGCRGATGGTTGGGTTAGTTTCCACCATTCGCTTTATTGGCTGCTKGCGGAACTGTACAAGAGCACGCAYCTRTTGAGCGATGAGCAGTTYCAGAGCGAGTTTGGGGGGACGCAGTTTCAGGTTTATCAGAGTTTGAGGGATGTGATGTTGAGGTGTGCGGGTGGGGAGAAGGGGCTTTTGGCTATTATTGATTTYCCGTTGCGGGGTAAGTCGCCTTCATGCTTGTTCATGTCTARATTGYTGAAAGGGTTGCTGATTGGTTTTTTTCCTGCKTTRCAGTTCTGGTTATGGTCGCGCAAATCCGAGTGGGGCTTTGGGTTCGGAAYGGGTTCGCTATCCGTGGGCAGCTGATGCACTACCGGGAYTACATGCTTCGAGAGCTATGCTTCGACCAAGACCTATTYAACCTCCAAACCGCTYTGGTGCTCCTCGACCCTGATGTCGTGCTCGTTACGATGTTGGATCGATTCAACCTCACGACCTACTTCAATGGGATYGCRGATGAGGACGAAGAYGARGAAGTGCTGCATGATGCAGATGACGACGATGACGGAGCGAGCACATCGACGAGGACGACGCCTTACAAGACGAGCTATGGAGAAGTGTCCCAGTTGTGTGGCATGGTTGAAGAGCTGCTCTTCGTGCTTATCACCATCCTCAGCGAGAACGCATCTGCGTCGAGGATGCCGATCCCAGCTGCAGTCCGGAGGGAAATCGTGCATGCACTTGCGATGGGGCCTTGTGGGTTTACGGAGCTGACGAAGAGGGTGGCAGAGAGGTTTGGGGAGAACGCGGCGTTTGAGAAGATCCTGGCGGACGTYGCTGTSTTCAAGCCTCCCGAGGGGTCGAATGACGTGGGGCAATACGAACTCAAGGAGGAAGTCCTGTTCGAAGAGGTCAACCCGTTCTTCTTCCATTACACGCGGAATAGGAGAGAGGAGGTGGAGAATGCGCTACGCACCAAGTTGAAGAAGAAGTTGGCGAAGGAGGGCAAGGCGGATAGGGAGTGGGTTTATATTCCGAAACCGTTTGGTGTCATGGAAGGCATCTATAAGGATATMCCCAAGGTCTTCGAGAGCGAGGTCTTGCTCCAGATCATGTTCTACACGGTGTTCAATGTGTTGGTGTTGACGGAGGGGAGTCAGGGKACGGAGAGTGGGGGAACACAGCAGACGGCCACCACACCTCCATCTGGGGAGGCGATCCTTGACCAGGCTTTACAYCTTATCATGCTCGCCCTYGTCGAACGGGAGGAACATTTCAGCATCATGGCGGCGACCAGGAAATTCGAAGAGGATCGGAACGTTGTCGACGTTATCTGTGCGYTGGAGTATCACGARCAGTACAAGGGATACCGAGCTCGCGTGCAGTGGATCCTCGAGAAGATGTCACCATACATTTCCGACGAGGTTGCAGCCAAGCGGCGTGAATACGAGTCGTTGAGGCCCTCTGTGGATCCGGAGGAGGCGAGGAAGAAGGCAGCGAAGGCGAGGCAGGAGGCGATCATGCAGCAGATGAAGGCYCAGCAAGCCAGTTTCGCCATCAACTTTGACGACCTCGACGATGAAGACGATGAGGGCATGTCTGTAGACGAGATGAATAACGACGAGGCGGAGGCAAATGTGTCGTTTGGGACGTGCATCGTTTGTCAGGAGGAGCTGCTCGCTACGGGGAAGGTGTTYGGTGCGCTTGGRCTTGTCCAGCCGAGTCGCTTCATCAGAAAGCATCCTGATAGCCAACACCACACCTACCTCAACGAGGTGCTCGGGATGGTGAACAGCYTGGATAGGGCATCGGTGAARAAGGAGCCGTTCCCACCCCTCGATGCTGACGCTAGGGATGCCAAAGCTGCAAATTCGTCGAGCGTTTTCGAAGGGTTCCCAGCCAACTAYACGCGATTTGGTCTTGTATCGTCCGTTTGCACCCACATGATGCATTTGGAGTGTTTCCAGGTGTAYAGYGTCTCKATTCGACAGCGACAYCGCGCYCAGCCAACCAGAAATCATCCCGAGAGCATTCCTAGGAAAGAATACATCTGTCCCCTGTGCAAGAGCCTTGGAAATGTCATCCTACCGGTCATCAACCCATCTACGACCAAGCTGAATGCTACTCCCTTCCCTGATTGGATTCGTGCCGCTGGTATCAACATCCTCAAGTCCAAACCTGATCCCCACCTAGAATCGCTGCAAATCCGGAATGGGACAGGGGAGTTTGTTTTCTGGGCGTGTCAGGATCCCGGCTACTCGAGCGCTGTGAGAAGCAACAACACGGAGGGGAAACCGGAGTTGCTGGAGGCCGCAAAGATGTTGGATACCGTCATGGTGGTTTCTAAATCTTTCTCTCAGCAGACCCGACATCTCCGCGATCGTCCGGAGCCGGAGGTCGGGGAGCGTGGTGCAGGACTCTACCTTCCTGAGGAGTTGTTGGGGTATACGGTAGCTCAGATAGAGACGGCTCTGAGAGGGCTAGAGGCTCCGAAGGGTGGTGTAGTGGTTGACAACCTGACGGAGGCGCAGACGAAGATGATACGGGGCGTTACTTCCGTSCTGACKCGGCTCGCTGCTTTGCAGTTCAAGGGTCGGCCTGAGGAAGGGAGAGATGCGGTTCGACAGGCCATCGTCAAGCGTCTMCTTCCGGAATGGAGCCGAACATCCCTAACRTCTTTCCACTCACCGTTGCTCCTGCGCGACCCATTCACGATCCTCGTCGAAGCTGCTGCYGTGGCACCCGACATTCTGCGTCATGTSTTGATWTTGACCTACTATGCCAGCCTGGCTCGTGGCGTCATTGGCYTGGTTTACATTCTKAACAAGACACGAAGCTACTCTATCACTCAAATCCAACGACGCGCCCATGAAGACATCTTTGGCGATGTCCGGATGTTCTTCATGTCTGTTGTCCGCCATTCACCAYTATTCGAACACACAGCGACTCTAGCTTTCGAGACTTTTGGAGAAGCGAGGATCGAGAAGCTCTTGTACGCTTTCACCCTTCCATTCCTTAGAAGAGCCGCCATTCTCTGTCGCGCCGTCCTTCCAAATGCCTTCCCAACRCCSTCTTCCGCCCCAGGMACCTGTGAATACAGCCGTTTACTCACCATGCTCGGCATTCCTCCTCTCTCCGACCTACCCAATCAAGATACTCTCCAGAACGCTCTATCGGGCTGGTGTGCTCATTATGGCCACACCCACAATATGTCCCAGCTCAAYTGTGGAGTGATGCTGGACTACCCGGGTGTTTATCGCCTTGCTAGACTGCCTCTGGCTTTGGACACCCTCTTCACCTTCCCCGAGAAATTCTTGATGTGCGAGCGGTGCAATACMGTGTCGAAYGACCCYGGWGTATGCCTCATTTGTGGGACTGTGGTTTGCGTGCAGAGCAGYTGTTGTGTCGATGAGGAYTATAATAATCGTGGAGAGTGTAATATGCATACTCGAGAGTACGTCTTTTTTTAGCTTTCTAGTGTCACTGTCTGAYGTCTCCCCAGGTGCAGCGGCATGGTCGGCCTATTCTTCTGTATAAAGAAGAGCGTCGTGCTGTGGCTTAACGCAGGCAATGGGTCCTTCTATCCATCCCCGTACCTTGACGCTCATGGAGAGCCGGATCTTCAGATGAAGTAGGCAYAATCTTCTCAAGTATCCCCTTATYTCGCTGACACCTCAAATACAGGAGGGGAAGAAGGCAGTTCCTTCACAACGCTCGATTCGAGGAAGTCAGGAAGCTTTGGCTGAACCATGGCATTCCGACCATTGTGGCTCGCAAGTTGGAGAGCACGTTGGATGCAGGAGGATGGGAGACGATGTGAAACGGCAACTATTGGGCCACAAGACTGTATTATAGAACTTGAAGCGACTGTACATTGTTATCATCGTATTATTTATTACTACATCGTGAATTTGTAGCTGTATCGCCATCCATGGTCTATCGTAGGGTGTATCCAGTAGAACAACTTGAAGACAAGAGATGTCCGCACAAAACCCAAAAGTCAAATTCACGTGCTGCCGTGGGTTGGATAGCTGTCTCGAAAGTCTAAATCACCTTACTTTCACAACAACCAGGACGAGCAAGCCGACAAGYGACGRGAAGTARTACTGGAAGAGCTGTTCAGCGTTTGGATACTGATTGGACCTATGGATGACGGCCCAGTATTACTTGGCTGGAATCCCAGTCGAAAATGSTCCGATGAACTCATGCCAAGGGTTTCCGAACCGCGCCGCGGCCTATCCTGGAGCCCACCTTCGGAGTGAGTTGAACCGATGAACGCTTCACTTCTTACGCTACTAACGAGAACGTATTCAATGCAGTTTGYTCATAAGGCATCARCATCCAGGAACGGACTCACCAATATGGGTGAATCGCATCGCATAACCTGCAGTGGCGCACAGTTATCGAGAGTTCATTAATCATTGCTGGCCCTGCCTCTCWGAMKCCTGGAGWCGCMTGRRKTSACATGACAYTKACATGAYACTTSARRTRSCYRMAGAKRYSACAGAYNAYAYGCYYRSAKGACTGSAWGAYTTTGSATGAGYTTGKRGAGCYTGWGGSCCYGMCGCCCGGCAGTYCGGYTACGKTGAATAACTTGGATTGCAACCANGATTGATGTGGCGACTGCTCCCTNGANTGCTTGCCTGATGCACGCAAGCGGTCTGGCTCCGRAAAARCNCTGTTTTAGGTTGCTGAAACCGACCAAAGAGGATAATGACTACGCTTTCGAATGGTCAGCAAACCCTCTTTTCTCTCTGCCATCACCTGAGCGAGCCCTTGGAGCTGTTCGCCTTCGTTCCTTTCGGAGGAATTCCAAGTCAATGCTGGCGGCTTGACTCGGACTTCAACGCGGCATAGACARCTTYCTAGCGCAAGACTCCATTATCGTACGGTACCACCAAGATTCAGCTGCATAATGCCCAAGCTTGCCAATATAAACTGTCGTTTCTGGGTCCTCATCATCTCCTCTCTCTTGACGGATTTTTCCTTCGGTCAACGCCTCTCCCCAATCACCGACACACCTCCCGCTATCCCGATTGCCCTTCGCTCGCCGTACTTTAAYTCATGGATAACGACGCGAATGGACGACGCCTCTACGGAACCGGTACCGGACCTTGGCGGGGTACGACTATGGAACTCGCAGGTCAGTAYTCCCTCCAGCTGGTAATGYCATTGMGATACTAACGGAACAACCAGGGGGTCGGAATGGTTAATTTTATTCGTATCGATGGCCGGTTGTACGGATTGCTCGGCACTGGCGGAGGGAATGAGACGACAATTCAAGCAACGTACATAACCGCCACGCAGACGATATTCACCCTACGAACCGGTCCTGTGGATTTAAATCTCACGTTTYTGAGCCCTATTGAGGTCAGTCAGCTCTAACGAACATTGAAAGAATCTTANTTGTTTACCTTAAAAGCGCAGCCATCTGACTGGGCCCGACAATCGCTTCCCCTCTCGTACCTCTCCATCGATGTCACCTCCCGCGATGGCTCGGCACATTCGGTTCAGTTTTATGCCCATGTTACGGCAGGTAGGGCCCACCCTGTCTATTGGAGGTGCAGAAACGCTGACYATGACTGTGCAGAGTGGATATCCTCGGAYCTTGAAGCAACGACTCAGTCAAGTACAACGCGCAGCGGCTCGGTGGTTTAYCATACCACAACGCGAACAAGCCAAACGTCTTTTTCGGAAACGAACGACACCGCGCAAGATGCAACCCTTGTTTTTGCGGCACTCAGYGTATGTCTTTCGGTTGGYTCCTGCAACYGWCTACTTGATAGCTTATCTCTTACAGTCCAACGCTCTTACAACGCAAATTGGCCCATCAGCAGGCCTCAGAGCAGATTTTGATCAGAGAGGGCAGTTATCTAATTCTGGAGATGGGAGCGCCATGCCGATTAGCCCGTAAGTTACCTSCWGCTTACTCTGTATCTATTACAAACCTCTTTTGACGCGCCCAATATTATTTTAGAGCATATCCCGCCGTGGCTTTCGCCCTCGACCTTGGATCCATATCTAGCACACCATCTCCGACTACTGCTGTATTTGCTCTGGGTGTCCTTCGAGACCCTGTGATTCGGTATGAACGAGGCTCTGCTGTTGAGCTTCGAAAACCGTATTGGACCACGAGGTGGGGTAGTATTGGCGATGCAGTGCGTATATTTTCCACCTTTNCATTGAGTTGGGCCTTACGATTGGTCGTCTTTAAACTAGCTCGGAGACTTCCTCTCAGACTTTCCATCAGCTTTGAGTCGAGCTCAGGCTCTYGATATGAARATTATGGCGGATGCTAGTGCCGCCGCTCCCACCACTCAACATGCAGACCTTGTTGCGCTCGCCGCTCGGCAGGTCTTTGCAGCTATCGACATCACRACGGGTCAGTCAAMTGGTAATCCCAGAGACGTGAGGTCCTTCATGAGGGACGTMGGAGTTGACAGGTATGTCGACCCCTCAAAAACCTTGGAGTATTGATGTACTGACTTATTTGCCACGTTGTTAGACGTACAAACCCTGTCGACGGGCTTTACGCCTCATTTCCTGGATTGCTTTACTTCAATGCCTCYTTCGCCGGTGCCCTTTTGGAGCCACTTCTCGAGTCGCAGGAATCATCGGAGTATCAGCATCCATTTGCAAGTCCTGATCTTGGTGCGTTTTGCCCACGAAAAAAGTGCTGTCGCTGAGCCTATAATAAATTTCGCTCTCTCAGGTGCCAGCTACCCTGTTTCATCGCTGAATAATTCGGATACCCAGAACTTGGCAGTTGAGAGTGTGTATCTGCAGTTCAAGTCATCCCTTAATCCTGTTGCTGACTTCTCTGTTGCACAGGCTGCGCCAGCATGCTCATCATGTCCTGGCTCTACACCCAGAAGTCCGGAAGTGGGACACTCGTGGATCGATATGTGAGTTTTAACGGACGTTTGACCGCTTTCATAACTGACGTTTGGGCTCSGTTTACAGTACACGCTTCTCAAAAAATGGGCAGACTACCTCGTAGACAACGCCCTACGCCCCTCTACGTCGTGAGCGCTCTATCCACTTTAATCCGGCCRATTTCGTCTTCGCTMATACTCAGATTCTCTATTGTCATAGCTACACCTCCGATGGATTGACCACCCCAAACAACGCCAACCTCGCTTTGAAAGGCATCTTAGGTCTCCACTCTATGGCACAAATCAACAACGCTCTCGCTTCCACGCGGGGCAAGGACAGTAGTCTTACAGAACACTACGSGGGCCTGGCGAAAAGCTATTACAGTCAGTGGGAGACTTTGGCCTTGTCTTCCGGGAGGATRCTGTCCAGCTACGRTGACACCTCGTCYTGGGCRWTGGCGTATAATCTGTACCCTGCGCTCTTGATGGGCGGGGTTGAATTTATTGGGAAAAGTRTTTAYGATGGACAAACGAGCTTTTACAGTTCAAGGTTGGCGGGGTCTGGTGCGTATGGCTYATTGATGACGCTTYTCCTTCGAGTCTAATCCGTCTGTCCTCAAAAATTAGGATCGAATTTTGGCATTGGCTATGACAGTGCCAACGAGTATATTGTCAAGTCTCGTGAGTATATCTTAGCYATTCYTCWACGTCCTTTGGCCTAAATACCGGCGYATGCAGATTGGACGCTCTTCACCGCCGCAACGGTCACAAGCACCACCCTCCGGGACAACCTCATTCGAGCTGTACATAACCGAACGTTCATGAATGGTGTTACTCCACCGTTCTCRACCACTTGGGACTTGAGGAGCGGTGCGAGCCCTCCCTCTCCGATTCAAGATGGCCGCGCARGGTGCATAATCCTCTACATTATCGTCTGCATGCATTTCGCTCACATCGTTCCGTTTATGATAGCCCGGTTCAAGGAGCGATGTTGTCGTTAATGGCATTGAAGTGAGYCCTCATTYGGAACGCATCTTKTAGGAAYYATTCTCTGACAAAAATCGTTTCTCAGTCTCCCGAATCCCAGTATAAMCTTTGACSAGACTGCAATCGGCGGGGACGGCTCAGCGTCAGGAGGTGCCTCCAAGAAAACCAACGTCGGCGCTCTCGCGGGCGGAGTGGTCGGAGGACTGGTAGTCGCCATCGCCATCGGTTTCCTTGCCTTTTTCTTCGTTCGAAGGCGACGAAGAATGACTCAGCCTGGAGAAGGAAAACCTAAACCCATCTCCCCCCAATCAAATGCCGACGATGATGGAAGGCTGAATTTGGGTGCTCCTGCTCCTCCTGTTGGTCCTGTTTCTTTGCCCTCCACGACGAACCTATCTCCGACGACGTCCACGAGCCTCATCTCTCGTTTGTTCAACAGACAGAATGAGGCCAACGAAAGTTCGCTGGGGCTGGTGCCGTCGCCGTTCACAGCTACCACGGGCTCGATTTCCGCTGCTGCCGCTGCTAGCGGTATTCCCGGGGAAGGGGCAACAACAGCTGCTTCACCCGTATCCTCAAGCGGCGCACCTATGAGCGAGAAGCAACAGTTGCTGCTGCAAACCCAACAATCCGACTCAAACATCAACGCCAACGCGTCGTCGATACAGTCTCCAAGCAGTAACAGCACCTCAACAGGGATGTACACTTCTCCTGTATCCGCGAATTCCGGGCAGCAAGGACTATTCTTCCCGCAGTCGAATTCAGCCTCCTCAACTTCACCCTCTCAGGGAGGGGTTGGAAGTTCGGGGTCGAGTGTAGCCGCACCGTCGTCTTTCAATTCATCGTCTGGTGGAACGGGTGGTAGATACGGGAGGATTGGGTTGGAAAATCCGGATAGTATCATCAAGTATCGGTATATTGCGCCGAACGAGACTCACTCAGTACCTAACCCAGAATCCATTGCATCCCCACCTGAAGAACTGGGTGGTAGCAGTGATTCTACGTTCAGTGAGCTACAATGTTCTTATCCGTTTCATTTGATCTAATGAATGTGGAATAGGGAGAATGAGCTCTCAGCCTTCGGGCGGTGATAATGCGAACTTGACACCTGCGCAACAGATAGTTGCAAACGAGGATCTGAGAGCGGAGGTCGTTGAGCTGAGGAGGCAGATGGAGGAGATGAGGGCCAGGACGACGAGTTATCGACTTGGTGATGTCGATGAGCCTCCGCCTTCGTATTCGACATAGTATTATTTATTAGTAGATGAATGTTTTGGTCGTTTTTGTGCATTGAGGACAGGTCCGTTCTTTCTGTCTTTAATCCTCGATAACGAGGAGGTTCCTCATACGGACAATGTGGACAGTATCGGTAGTCGTAGCTTTTGCCTAATCCTTCGATGTATTCAAGTACCTCGAAATGTCAGCGATCCCTCGCATGCGAACTACCTCTATGAGAGCCTATTAACAATCAAATGAGCATAAATAGCAATGTTGCACCGTCATCCTCCACCTCTCTCGGGGTGACGACAAGTTCGTGATTTAATATTTATGGCTGACCATTTTCCTCGTCTCAGCCTACCAGGCTGGGTTTCAGTCAGCCGCCCGCACGTCCTATAAAGATGCCTCCTTCTCTCGGGTCTTCTGCATCTCCCTAGGGATTCCTTCCCCTCTTGTGTCCTGCACTCTTCGCTCTGCAGAGGCACGCCTATCTTTTCTGGCGGTGGGTCTCAATTTCGCTTCTCGTAGGAGCCGAGCCCCTCGCCGCGTAATTCCGTCTACATCACTGCTGGCAACTTGAATCGCATTCCGAGACTCACCGTCTCCCGCTGTTCCTAAATCACCCAGAAACTCGAGCTCTCCCTAGCGAGGGGTCCTTTCGGTTAGAGTTACGCAGATTACATTCTTTACCGACGTCTGATCACGACAGACGATCTCTGAACAACCGAGTTGCCAGAGAAGAAAAGAGTCAACGTTAAATCTTACTCTTCTCGAATCTTGGGGCAATTAGACAAGGCAGGATCATCCTTCATTATCGTATGCTCTTCGAACTTCAAACGCTCAAGTCGCAGCTTATGACACTATTCAGACACTCGACCATGGAAGAAGGCTCCTCGAACGTGAAGAGACGTGGAATGAGTGCACGCAATCGTGTGAGGGATCCCTGTTAGCGTGTCAGATTGGCTGATGACCATTCTAGCACCTACCGACATCTGATTCGAGCGTTCCGATGTCGGGCAGAGAACGGAGGACGGAAAAAACTGCGCTTTATGCCAGACGACGAAAATTGGACTGACAAATGCACGAGATGTGCACTGGACGTTTCAAGCTTTGAACGAAACATTTCATCTTCTGGAGAGTCCGAGCCAGTGGGTTCCACTCGTGGCCTTCGAGCTGCAAGCTTTGAAGATTCGGCAAGTCCAACTCGTGAAGGAAGCTCAGTTTTTACGGGGAATATGTGTTCTAGAATTCCATGCAAAGCCATTCCGTGTTCGGGAGACGAGCCATGGGAAGCTGAAATCATGAATCAATATCGCCGGCACTTCTGCATAGAGCAAAGCGCAAGGAGCGGAGGTTCGTTGACTGGGGAGGTGGTGGGCCAATAAGTACTGGGCTCCTGCATTGGGTATAGTTGGATTCTTGGCTGTGAATGAAATTGAGCTGGGACCGTGGCGATATAGATGTTGGCGTCGTTGTCCGTCCGTTTGAAGAACCAACTGTCTAGTACCACCTGGCGCAAAGATGGCGCGTCGTTGAAAGCCTCGATGGAACACCACCTGTGGGATACATCGTCCCATCCTTCGGGCCATTCGCACGAGATAAAGACGCATTCGAGACAGGGGGGAAAGCCAGATGGGAGAGAATTAAGGGTCAAGAGCGGAATAGAGTCCGATACTAATCCCACCATCGATAGACTGAAGTGAAAATATATCTAAGTACCGAGATAGCGGCCGAGTCGTTTTTTGTGATCGCACTTGCGACGCTCCAAAGTCGCGAGTTCTTCATTTTGCGGGCGATATAACGACCTTAAGTCATGGTCTAAACCTGAGCAATACTCTAGATGGAAATTTAATTCGCAACAAGCCTACGACTTACTGTCCATGACAAATGGTGTGGGCGAGTTGCGGTAGGCAGCTGTCTCAATGTGAATAATTGAATGTAGTGGCGAGCTCGAAGGTAGAGATATGCGATTACTTAAGCAACGATTTGGCTCAAGTTTCTGAATTCTAAGAACAAACATTCTTTGACTCAGCCCCTTCCTCTACAGAAAAGGGTTTTTACTGACGTTCAAGTTGCCTGCGTATACGTCGATACTTCGAAGCCTTGCGTGTGGAAACGAGAAGGCCCTCCAGCCAATCCCGATGCGGAGGACGACGACATCTTCAGCTTCAATGCAGAATTTGTGCGTCGTCTAATCTGGCCCCGACACGAGCCAATGTCCACTCCATTCTCTGTACTTCCTTGCCGCATTCTCCTAGAGAAATCTTCTCTAGAGGACGGTCAGCCTGAACTAATCTAGGTTCACGTTCGTATCGAAGGAAAGGCGAAAGAGACGTAAGCAAACAGTATTGAATGTAGTATCAAGTATAATCCCTGAAATGAGAAGGAAGGAAAGGCTGAAGCAACGGAAAGTGTAGAGTGTGAAGGTAGATGTTTGAAATTGTCAACCACATGCGATATCAACGTCCATTCTGGCCGAAATCAAGCGAACGATCTTGTCATATCCACACCAAACTGCCAACGACAACGCCGTATCTCCATGCTTATTCCGTGCGTTTAGCGTCCTGGAGAGGGGAGACGCCAACAATATGCCAACAACGTCCTCGTGCCCACCACTCGCTGCAAGAATCAAAGCGGTGTTCCCATCCTTGTCCCGATAATCCAAGTCAACCTTGGGGTTTGAGAGTAGAAGCCGTACAATTGGATCATGCCCGTAAAATGACGCCCAAAGAAGGGCCGTTCTCTGCAGTTTGCAATCCGAGGTGTTTGGGTAGTCTTGCCAGTTCGTAAGGGGAAGAATCGAAAGGAAAGTATCTTCGTCCCCACTTCTAGAGGCACAAATGAACAGGTTACAGCCGCACCCGGCGCTTGCGTCAAAGTCGAGCCTGCTGCGCAGAGGCGAGGAGACGATCTTATCGACGGTGTCAAAATACAGCTGATGTGCGGCTGCGAGGAGGGCTGTGATGCCATGAAGAGGGCAGCGAGTGGCCGGGTTGAGATCGGGGAGAGGAAGAAGGATGTCGAGGATAGTATGTCGTCGAAGGTGGGATGCCACGATAAGCGCCGTGCAACCGCAGCAACTCTGCGCGTTTACATCCGTCCTGCCCCAGGATAGAAGAATTTTCAAGATTTCAATCCTTCCTCCCCTCACACAGTGAACAAGAATTCGGTCGCCTTCACCATCGGGACATTCAAAGTGACTGCGACAGTAAGGAAGCCGCCCACAGTCCACGAAACCAATATCGTATGGTATCAATCCCCACATTTCTCGCGCACAGCCAACCGTCTGTTCATCATAATGGGAACTTGAATACCAAAAGGGCTGCAAGACACAGTTCCAAGAAGGATCTTCAATGATGTTTTGCCGCTGTGCGCCACGTCCTATCTGGGAGGGCGGAAGTGGGTAGTACATTCGGAAATACTTTCTTGTTTTGTGTAACGGCCCATGAACGATGGAGTTGGAATCCAGGTCGAGAGAGTTTTGATGGAGCTGCGTTACTATACTGTCCGTGAGACTGTGACATGCCCCACGAATGGCGAGACTGAGAGGGTGATGGTGCCCAGCGTTCACGTCCACTTCTCGATTTTCCAGAAGCAAGGCGATCAGGTGTGTATGGCCATGATAACATGCCGCCCCTAAGGCAGTGCAGCCAAACCTCGTCTGAGTATTAGGGTCGATATCAGGATGAGCAAGGAGGAGTTTTAGAAGTGTAGCCTGGTCGGATTGTTGGGGCTTTGAGATACAAACTGCAACCAATGGAGGTGGATCTCCGCGATTGGGGTCGGTGCCTCGAGCGCCAAGGAGCAGTTTGACAATTTCAGCATGATCCGCAAAAATGGCGGATGTGAGTGCAGTGTAGCCATTTTCACCTATGTGATTGACATCAACGGAGTTATTCTCCAGGAGTTTCCCCACTGCCTCAATAGCTCCCACTTCTGCTGCAATGATGAGTAGGCATGGCGTGGTTGGAATGGTGCCCAGGTATTTTGTGAGAAACAGGTTTGCTTTTCTTGAATAGAGATCAAACCCATTATAATGGAGAGTTGGAAAACGCATCCAGGGAGATCCAAATTGACTTGACTGCTTCAATATTATGGTCCAGGGTGTTTCCCCCTTCCCATTCAGGGCATGCATGTCAATAGCTGGGTTCTCCAGGAGTAGTGAGAGGATATCATAGTTTGATGTTGGTGAGGTTGGTAGGATGGGGGAAGATCGGCTAGGCTGGCTGGCAGCCAAATGTAAAGTGGTGTCCTGATTTACAGCTGAAATCATTGAAGAGACAAAAGCAGAATGATAGGCTTTTCTGAACCATTCAGGAGTGGACACCACCATTTTTGAATTGGGCAAAAAATCCTGAGGGTGCATGCTTGCCACTATTCGAACAAGGGAGAACCTGGCCACAGGGGAGGTACACAAGTCACATTCTTGGCCGGGTCTGGGTGTTGCATTAATGTCAATGTCTGGGTGGCTGAGGAGTGCCTGAACAATGTCCCGATTCCCACTTCCACAGGCTAGCCATAGTGCAGTCACTTCATGGTGATTCTTGTCCCGAATGTTGATATTGATCTGGCTGTGACCCAAAAGCAGCTTGACTATGGGAGTGTGGCCTCTGACAACTGCTATAAAAAGTGGTGCAGGGTTCCCAAGATTCACATCCACATCAACCCGTGACACAAGGAATTGAACCACATCTTCAAACCCAAAGAATGCTGCTGCAGATAGTGCAGTCCATCCTTCCTCAGTTTCATTTGGATCCGGACCACGATGAGATGAGAGCTGCAGTTGGACACTTATGTGCTTGCCCGCTGCAGCTGCTCGTACCAAGGGTGATGCTCTGCCAGCATTTGGTTGAATGTTGGGATGAGCAAGCAGCAGTCGGCAGATGTTTCTGTGACCCCCAAAGGCTGCATGAAAGATGGGGGTCCACCCTTGCTTATCCTTTGCATTGATATTGGTGCAATCCTTAGAAAGGAGAACCTTCACCAAGGCTTCCTGACCTGCAGAACATGCCCTTATCAGAGCATTAGAAAGAGCTTGGCCATGGATACATGTGGTTGGGGCTGTGAATGTGCTGCTGTGAACAGCATTCAAGTTGCTGTGTGTTACTGGGCATACAGCAGAAGGAGGGGACATCTGTTGTTGCAAATAAGAAAACATCAAAAGAGATGAAGGTGAATGACTGGAACAAGATGCCAATTGATTCAATGAAAAACATACCATCTGATTCAGGAGCAGTTTTACAACATTCAAATGGCCTGCATGGGCTGCAGCAGACAGTGCCGTCCATCCTTCGGCATCTTCTGTGTCAATATCAACTTGGCAGAGGGCCATCTCCACAACTTCTACATGTCCATGTCTTGCTGCTTCAATCAGAACATCTGGCCTCATCATCAACCTTCCACCATATCCAACCTTGAGTGAGTCTTGAATGAATGTAGTGATTGTTGATGTGACGCCTAACTTCGCAGCAGACGCAAGGCAAAAATGGATATCCTCAATACTTGCTGAAGCAAAGATGTTCTTGTGGGATAGAAGTTGTTTTGCAAGAGCACTCTTGTCTGGGGCTCCCGCAGCGACGGAGAGTGCTGTTCCAGACATGTTGCAACGAGCATGTATGTTGATGTCTGGATGGGATAAGAGTAGGGAAACAATGTCGGGACTGTTTTTTGAAATGGCGATGAGAAGGGGAGTACAGCCACAAAGCGGTCCGGAGTGTACATTAACTCCCTTCAACAACAAAAGGACCTCCACGGTTTGCATATGCCCAGCTAGACACGCTTGGCAAAGGGGAGTTAACCCGGTAGTGATACTTGGCGCATTGATGTCGATCTCCAGCTTGGCTGATAGAAGATGCCTGAGGACGGACAAGTGCCCACTTTTAGCCGCCCAGACCAAGGGAC
>SDEE01000286.1:0-58292 GCA_004126415.1 Candolleomyces aberdarensis
CGAGAATGCGAATCTGGATTTTTTCCTGGTCCTCAGCGTACCATCTCTCCAACCGACGTTCTTGATCCGAGTTGATACATTCGTCGAGCCCGTCAACGATAACCAACCGGTTGGGCAGATCGTCCAGTTCTCCGAGAGCTTTGAAGGGCTCGACAATCAACTTCATCAGCTGAACCTCAAGAGCCTTCCTGACAATCATCGGATTCCCCTTGACGGCATTCTCGATGTGGGGAGCCAGCTCAGGGATGGACACGGCAAGCTGGTTGGCAATCGTGATAATGAAGCGTGCTGGAGAGTTCCGCTCGGGGAAGGTCCTCCAGAAGTAGAACGTGGCCCCGAGAGGACTGAAATCGAGATTTTCCACTTCCTCCAGCATCTTGGAGATGGTCCCAGCGATCGCGGTCTTGCCGTACCCTGCAGGCGCGTGAACCCACATGATCGGCTTGCCTGGCCTCGTCTGGAAACCGTGCCAGTCTTTGATACGGACGAGAACGACCTCACGAGTTCCAGGATGACATATTGGTGGCGGATATCGCTCGTCCGAGTCGTGCATTGCTCCTGTCGCAGCATGTTCGTACAAGAATTGAAGAGCTATTCAATCAAATAGCCATGAGTCCAGGGTTTCTGACTTCTACCTCAGCGGTTGACCTACCATCGATGCCTGATACATAGGTATTGAACGTCGTGTTCTTTGCTACGAAGTTCTTCGCGTTTCTGAAGTAGGACACACCCGACATGATGGTGGTAATCGCAAACTAAGCGGATCTAGTTAGTACAAGCGTGGCTTGATACTTCTATTTGTCACTGCTTGGTCCACAAGCCAAAACTTTGGCAACTGACTCCCATGGTTGCCTTTCCTTCGTGCTCACCAACGCCTCCGTGAGTGTCCAACTCGGTTTTTTCCTATGCCACCTATCACAGTTAATCTCTGGCGATGGTCGGACGACCCAGAACTTCTGACGTACCTCCCTGATGACTGAAATGAGGGTTCATGATGAAGAACCACGGTGAAGCCTTCTTACTGGTTAACTTCGGATTGAAGCTTCATCTTGATTGGAGCTGGCCAAACCACGGACCAAAGGGTCGTAAAGTAAGAACTTCTTCTTCTTCCAAGCAATATAACAGCTGATTTGACTCATATCACAATAGACGAACGAGGCTGCTTCTTCGTCACGCCATGAGGAAAGGGCTCACGTAGCCCACGATGGGCCGAAGAACGCCGCTTTTCTAAAGTGGCCATGGATATAATGCTCGAATCAATCGGATCGATTCCTACGCCTCGCAGCTTACCATAATGCTCCGGCAGTCTTTACTTGTTGGCGCTTTGGCTCACCTGAGCCATGCTATGTTACGCTTCCCGTGCTCGCAGCTCGTGACTGAGCGTTTCGACCCGTAAGCTTAGCTGTCAATTTCCTGGTTATCACTGGATGGGCAATATCTGACCGTTCCACAGACTGGTAACTCCAGGTCAAGTATCTACGCATGTCCATCAAATTGTTGGCGGGGTACGTTTGCGTTCCAAAATCTAAAGGCAGCTTATCCTCGTTCTGAAATCGTGTGGCCTGGCAGAATGCGTACGTTTGTTGCCGTGGCCCCTCATCTGAAATCTAATCATTTCCCGCAGGTTCAATCTGACAATGGACCCGAGTCTCGACCTCCCTTCGATTGCAACATGCACAACTTGTCGATTCAAGGAGGATAAGTCCAACTATTGGACCGCAGTCATGTACTTCAAGCACGAGAACGGAAGTTTCTTCAGAGTAAGTACAAGTTCGCGCAGGTTACGCACTTCTTCATGCTGATTACATCGGGTGGTCTAGGTTCCTCAGGTCCCGAACCACTTCACTGGCAACCCGAATGGCGGAATGACTGTGTACTACATTCAGCCTCCCACTCTGGAGAAGACCACGGCCTTCCCTAAGGTATGTGCCATTTGCCGCATTGATTTCTCGACATATCTCCGAGTGCTGAGTCAACGCTGCCAGGGTTTCCGAATGATCACTGGTGAACCAATGATTCGTGCCGAGAAATACGGGTACTACGACATCCGCTCTTGGGCCCTGACCTTCCGATGCTGGGATACATATGGTCCCTACGACGAGTCTAACCTGTGGTATGCCGGACCTGGTTCTCGTGTTGATACATTCTGGCTGCCGAATAAGCCATGCAATGGAGGCATCCGTTCCAACATATTCTTCCCATCGTAAGTGCGTTGTTTTGACTGGGAAATCACTCACTGGACTATGCTCTTCAGATGCTGGGATGGAAAGAATCTTGACTCTCCGAATCATAAGGTGCGTTTCGTCGTGCTATCGTCGACAACCCTGCCAGTGACGTAACTCTTTCAGAGCCATATGGCTTTCATTGAAGGCGATGTGGGACCAGATGGTCTTTTCCTCCGCGACAGTACCTGCCCATCTACACATCCAGTTCGGGTCCCGCTCGTCTTTTACGAGATCGTCTGGGATACGAAATTGTTCAGTCACATGTGGCCCAAGGACGGCAGCCAACCTTTCGTCCTCAGTATGGGAGATCCGTGAGTGCTCTGGTCCATTTCATAGTCGGCTTATTTTCTGAAAGTCATACTCAGCACTGGTTGGGGACACCACGGAGACTATCTGTTTGGGTGGGAAGGAGACTCACTGCAGCGAGCCATGGACGTATGCACTAAAGAGTCCGGTCGCCCCGATGACTGCGCTTCGGAGCTGACCCTCTTGACCGATGAAGAGATGAATAACTGTAGGCTGCCAGCAATGGTGGATGAGACGGTCGAGGGTGAATGTAAGCTTCATAGGTTAACCCAGTCTATCCTCATTTTGACGCTTTTCGCGATAGATATTGCCAAGCTCCCTGGGTGCAACCCGCTTCAGCACGGACCTGAATCTGCTACCATGGTGCCCAATTGCAATGCGGTTTCGACGACAGGCATCCCGGCCAAGGCAACGTCGACGCCGAAGAACTGAAGTCAGGCACATATCATTCCTGTCCATCGAAAGCCGCCCTCCGTGTGATCTGTATGTCGACTGATCGGAACATTAGAGTTGAACTAAATCTAATGCATGGATTTCGTATTTCGTATCTTTGAGTACCTTCTGAGCAAATGGCCGTACTTTCTTCCTACTTTCCATTCGCTAAGCGCTCCGTGTGTGTGTGTATGTGTGTGTGTGTGAGGCAGGCGTTGCGAAGCACGCATTCTTTTCATTTGTCCTTTTACATACGTGCCATATTTGAACCGCAAGACTCTGGGCGTCTATTCTCATACGTCCCTCTCACCAACCCCATTCCTGCATCGTATCCTCTCCTTCATAGCTCTTACTTTTTTGTACGTGATATCACCGTTGGGCCTGCCTTCCAGCGATACTATTTTTCTGGGTTGTCGCCCGAAGAGCGTCACTCTGAGCCATTGGTGCTCAGCATGTACTGGGAACGAGAACTGTTCTTCCTCGGAGTGGTTTGGGTGGTCTACTCGATCTATAGTAGCAAAGACACAGCGAAAAACAGTGCTCGGCCAAATGGCTCCTCAAAAAGTCCTAAAGTCCCACCGACCGACTTCGAGAAACTGAACTTTTACGAAGTTCTGGAAGTGTCAGAAGACGCGACTGTTGATGATATCAAAGTGCGTGTCTGTCCGTGTCGGGGCTATCGAGCGAATCGCGACCCTTCAATTGTAGAAGGCTTATCGAAAGAAGCTGCTCGAACACCATCCAGACAAGAATTTGGACGATCCGGAAGGAGCAAACAGGCGATTCTCAAGGGTTCAGGAGGCTTACGAGGTGAGCTTCATGCCTTCAATTTGCTGTGATTGATACATGCTCAGCTTTCAAAGACCCTGAATGATGCAGCTGTATGTTCCTTGCAGGCTACTTCGACGTATTTGACGTCCTCATGACTGTGAATCCCAGCTCCGTTCCGACTATGACTATATCAGAGCAAATCCTCCTGACCTCTCCCAGTCAACTCATCCGAGCGCGGAAGCTTACAACGTTTTTCCAAATCAAGAAATCCTTACGACGAGCGATCTATTCTCCTGGATGTATTCACTCTTAACCTCTACAGGCCGGATTTTTGGCGTTGGGGCCCGCTTCCCAGAAGCTATCAATCGACTAACGCCGGAAAGCTATATGTACCAGCGACCACCACCAGTAGGCAGGAAGAGCATCTCGATTGAGGATCTTGTGAGATTCCTCGAGGCCTTTTCCTCACTTCAACAGTGGTCCCATCAACTCGAAGCCGAGGTGCGCTCATTCCGATGTCCTCGTAGCTCTGCATCCAAGTCATAGCATCGATATGTTAAAACATTACAGATCTTCTTCACCCTCTTCGACGGCTTGTTCAGGTGCATAGTGTATGACGAGTTGATCCACGGTGGACTCAGTATGGACTCGACGCCTCGCTTTGGTGGCATGTGTCATCGCTGGAATGCGAGAGATACGTTCTACTGTCAAGAGCATCGTAATGGGCCGTTTATCCAAGACTTCTATAACTTTTGGGCGAAGTTCAAAACAAAGAAAGACTTTTCCTGGATGGTATTTTGTGACGTTCGACCCCAGAATCTCGCTCACCCACAGGTACGAAGGTACGTTTTCAGACTTGGCTGAACCCAGACATTTGAAGACCTTCGCTGACGAGACCCCGTATTTAGGGCGGTATATCAACAAAATCAACACGGAAGGAAACTTTATAGGGAGAATTACAACGAGTTCATCTCTGTACGTTCACTCTGAGCCATCATCCCTCGACTTGAATTGACTTATACCCCGTGGGAACTACAGAAATTGACCAGGAGGCTCATGGAATTGGATCACCGCCATAACCGATATTTGCTAACGCAGCGGGGGTCTGGGCCAAAGCAGCCCAACCAAAACAACAACAAGAAAAGGCGGGGGAAATGGTGAGATCTTGAAGCGAAACCCGTGTGTATATTCTAGCATGTGTGATGTATGTAGTAGCAGTCAGTACAGTATGCTTCCGACGGTTGATACTAGTAACCTAAACTAGTTCGATAATGTTCAATTATACATTCATTTTTAAGCGTCGTAAAGTCCCGTAGATAAGACCATAAGCAAGATAGAAAAAACTAGACCTGGGACGACGCGGAGCTGATCTTCCCTCGCTCTGAAGAATTCTTCCGGTTCGACGTTGGCAGTTCTAGATGGTGATCGACGGCTGAAGCAACGGTGACGGGCGCAGCACTGCTTCGCCCTTGATCGCTTCTGTCCGATTCTTCGTCCTCAGCGAGCCATACAGGGAAGAAGGATTGGCTGAATCGTGTACTCCGGACGCTATACTTTGCCACATGAGTTCTAACAGCGATAAGGACAAAGACAATTCCTAGCGAGCATCGGTTCAGCACTTTGTCAAATGAGTTCGTGAACGAGGATTTACCAGTACTGGGAATCGATGCGTGTTGGACGATGACGATCGCAGGGTGCGTCGTAAAATAAAGGATGATCATGAGAACCTGCTCAAAGGTGTAGATGAACGCGCTTTCGATGATGATCCTTAGGACGGTGTACAGGGTGAGGCTGGACGAGACCATTTGGACTCCGACTTGTTGGGACCTTCGGTGTTGTTTCCAAATCCGATACGCAATAAGGCCGGTGGTGATGACGTTCTGGGCGACGTTGAGCGGGAAGGTTGTTCGGAAAATGTGCGCCATTATGGCCCGGCTGATTGTATCCTTATGACGGAACCAATAGATGCCAATACTCGACGTTGCTGGAAGTAAAGGGTCAGAAATAAAAGACAGCTATCGAAGTCGGACCGTACCAAAACTTGCGAGTAGCAGGATAAAAGGAACTAGGAGAACCCAGTTATTCCTCTGCCATACAATCCAACAGCGGTACATCTGGATAAAAGCTTAGTATTGAGGGCTCAGACAAGAGAGATGGTTGTTCGTACCACCAACATATCTCCGGTCCATGTAACCAGGGGTAGGATAATTATGTACGCATAGACGCTCCAGTTGTCGAAATTGCGAAGGTAGTCAACGGGAGCGCTGAAGGAAGGGTCTTCCTGCAAAGCATAGGCTGCAATCATTTGGTAAACAATAATACCTGGCGCCGCAATGAGAGGTCAAGATACATGGAGAGCTGAAACTTCAAATTGTGGTCACCATTATGAAACGTGGAGAGTGCAAACATCAAGCTATTTCCGACCATGGTTATAATTGAAGCAGACCTATCTGCGGCCTTCTTGCCCCTGAAAATCATGACAGTTCCAACAAACAGGAAGAAGTACATTCCTGGAGAAACCGGTGAGCCACTTCTCCGTCTCCACTGGCTTGTCACCTACCGTAGATGGTGGACTAGAAGCGTCGAAGGCATGTTAGGTTGGTTGGGTACTAAATTCGAGAAGTTGTACCAGCAGCTCACCTCCAACCAAAAGGCGACAAGGTAATACGATCTATGCGCCTTTGCACTCGGAACCAGCTGGGTACCCTGAGACCCGCTCTGAGGACCTGCCATGGCTCAAGCTTCGAGAAACGTTCTCAGTGCCGATGGTAGAGGCAGACGGTATTCACTCGAGGTGCGGTGGGAAGAACCGCCATACCTCCGAGAAAACGGAGCGAAGTGAACTTAAGTAACCCGATTGGCCTTGGGAACGATCGCTGAGCTCGCCCAGTCGCAACGCTGCACTTGTTACGGCAATGAGCGAGGTAATTTTGACTATTAGGGCCGTCTCATACCACCTGTGCATCAGCCGTTGCGGTCGCTAAAGACAACCATGATCATGAGATTGGTGAAGTCAATTTCGTCCGCGGTGATCTTCCCATGTCCTTTCGAAGTGAGATGGAGTCGGCGGCACGGGGAGATATGGCCAGGGGATGGTCAAGCCCGAATGTGCCACTGTCAAGCTGCTGTCAGGACGAGGAGCGGCTGTGCAAGCTTGAGAAGAATGAATTACATTATGAAACTTAAAAGGCACATACCACGGGCGAATCAAGAGCGTTCCGAATTCGACGTTATCCAAGTGGATCCACTGCTGAGTCTGCACTGTCGGTGGTCGGGAAGATCTGGAAATGATGTCAGCGCTTGGATATCTATCTGTTGCATGGGAAATTCAAGCGATCCCTTGCTCTTTCCAATCG
Organism: Candolleomyces aberdarensis; assembly: GCA_004126415.1. Classification (NCBI taxonomy): domain Eukaryota; kingdom Fungi; phylum Basidiomycota; class Agaricomycetes; order Agaricales; family Psathyrellaceae; genus Candolleomyces; species Candolleomyces aberdarensis. The sequence continues at coordinate 7,091 of SDEE01000286.1, forward strand.
TTTACTGCTAGGTCGACCTTAATGAAAGGCTTCCGGGTGATGCGGAGGGAGGAAGGAAATGGCAATAGCCCTACTTGAGCCTGGAGTACCATGGGAGAAAGTGGCCCGAAAACGGGGACGGGGATCAGCTCAATCAAAAACAAGGAGACTTGAAAGAGACCGCTTTGGGAGAAATGCCTCATTGAGTGAACGACTCCGACCTCAGTGGCAAACGATGAAGGTTTCCCCGAAGTGCCGTGATGCATTTCAAGTTGATCAGACCAGTACAGTGACGAGGTTGCCTATTGCTCACACCTTCACATCGCCTGCTCTTGCACCTGATTTGTCGTTATCTTCGTCTCGATCGGGTTTCAGGTTGACAGTGTTACTTGAGCGAGCATTCAGAACATCAAGTCGATGCTCCTCTGTTACGGTAGTCACTGTGATTGGTATTGTACCCCCGTGCCCCGTTCCAGATCGATGTCGGCGGTGATTGGGTTCATCTGCGTCGTCTCGAAGCCATGCGGGGAGCATTAGCATACCGACTGGATTACGGTCCATGCCGTCACCTCTCCAAGTACCGCTACGTGCGGATGATTCTCCTCGGGCAGCGTGAGTGCGAACGGCGATGAGAACAAAGACGATGCCTGGAGTCTTCGTAAGGAGAGATCTAGAATGTGCGCCATCAAAGAACCCACTCACCGATGCTAGGTATGCTCGCATGCTGGACGATGGTCATGGATGGGTGTCCCATGTAGAATAAAATCGTCATCAAGAACATCTCCACCGTATAGATCATCGCGCTCTCGATAATAATTCGGACGACTTTGTTCAGGCTTAGGTTTGAAGTCGTATCAATTCCAGCCCTGCGACTCTTTCGCTGAGCGCTCCAAATGCGATAGGTAATGAGGCCTGTAGTGAGAATATTCTGGGCCAGGTTCAGTGGGAAGGTGATCTTCAACACGCGATTCATGACTTCGGCAGGGATGCTGTTCTGGTGGCGGAACCAGTGCATATTAACTGAAGTAGTGGCTAGCAAATGTCGATTTTATGAGGTCGGCGATAGATAGTTGGAATGCGAGTCTGCAAGACCTACCAAAGCTTCCAAGTAAGAGAGTGCAAGGCAAGAGAATGATATTGAATCTTCTCTGCCAAACAATATAACATCGGTAGATCTGCGATTGTGAATGAAGTTGGATTACAATCGGGCAAGATAGAAGACGACTGACGACGAGGATATCCCCGAGCCAGGTGAGGAGGGCTCCAATTACCGCGAACATATAGCAATCCCACTGGTTCCAATCACGCAGGAAGACGACTGGCGCTGCCGGAGATGGGTCGTCAAATGGAATCGAAGCATAAGCATGAATTAATCGATAGACGTTGGTAACTTAAGCACCGCTTTAGCGCACTGTCATATACTGAGTAATACTGATACGTACAGTTATGAAGAGTGATGAGTATGAACATGATTACGACGGCGGACATGAAAAGCCTTGAGGAGAAAGACGATGGGGTGGTACTGTTGCGCATGATGGACACAGCAAGACAGAACAAGAAGAAGTATAGGCCGTATAAAATAGCCTAGTGAAGGTTGCCTGAGCATCTAATACCACTTGGCGAAAAGAAAATGAAAGCACTAACCTCAACCCAGAAAGCAACGATGTAATAGGACCGGTACTTTTTGGTGTCTGGGTCGAGATCCATGGCGTTTCCTCCAGAGGACAGCGCGTAGGGGTTGAGACGACTTCCAGAAGTTAAGCGATACGAGCAGAGCTCAGTCAAATATATACCACAGAGCTATACATGGTGCGCGATTTCCAGGGATGATACGCATCAGAGATTTATACGAATCGAGAAAGTGATGGTCAGTAGCCCCACACCATCATGACGATTGCAGGACGGCGGCATGGAGAAATGGGATTCAACCGGGGGTGTCAACCAGAGTGAGCTAAGCGGACCCCCAGCGAGAAGAGATTTCCCAGAAAGGTGTAAACAGACGATGCACCGTGCCATAAGGGGCGATTCTAGACGGAGAGGTATAAAGCCCAAAGAGAGCGCCATGGATCAAGGGTCGTCCTCGTCTGAGAACGGGCTCACTAGCCATGCAGTCACAATATCGGGGGTCACACAAGGTACACGACAGCGCGAGGAGGATCGTGAAGTTGTGTACTTTGGAGGGTTGCGCTAAGAGCCATCGTTAGCTGTTGGGCTTTGTGTTGAGAAAACAAAGCTAGCAATTATGTATGGTTGCGGGAATGGCGTTGGCTGTAAGAACATTGCTTTCTCCGACTTGGAATCTCCAAAATGAGAGGACTCGGGTCTGTCGGCCGAAAGCGAGGCATCTCGGCTTGCGCCTTAGATTTTTCACCGATTCTACTGAATCGCCAAAGCAATATACATAAGGAATAAACTGTACAAAATACATGCGGTATAATGACTTCAGTGGTACGCCGCCTGCCATCGGTGGAGAAAGAGGTACCAAGTAGTGTACAACAATCGTGTCGGGACTTATATATGACCTTACACCTTCATCGACTGGTGACTATCTTCACCGTGGTCGAGTTTCATGTCGACGTTATGGTTCGATCTGTGGTTCAAAACTTCAAGTCGGTGCTGCTCCGTTGTGGTAGTGACCGTGATGGGTATGCTAGCGCCAAGATGGCCAGTGCCCGATCGATACCGACGGTGGTTCGTATCGTACTCGTCGTCACGAAGCCAAGCAGGAAGTATCCCGGCGGCGCTAGGCACGGAAACCTCGCTCCTTCCTGTCCCAACGCCGCTCGACTCGGCTCGCGCGATATGTGTTCGTACGGCGATCAGGACGAAGGCAATGCCTGTGGAGAAATCAATTGGTGAGTTTCGGGGTACGGCGGGGAAAGAGATATCGAACTTCGCTCACCAGTAATGGGAATGCTCATATGTTGAACAATCGGAACCGATGGATGACCAATATAGAACAAGATGGCGATTATAAGCTGTATTGCCGTGTAGATAAACGCGCTTTCGACGATAATCCTCAGCACCTTCACGAGGTCGGGACTCGACGCCCTTTCAAAACCGGCTCTTCGAGTTTGTCGGTGTGACCTCCAGATACGGAATGCGATTAGACCGGTGGTGATAACGTTTTGGACAACATTCAATGGGAACGTAAAACGCAGCACATGTTTCATGACTGAAGCAGGAAAGCTGGTGGGATGTCGGAACCAGTGGAGGTTGATGGCAGTGGTCACTATCGATGATAGGTTAGGTTTAGAGGAGTTAGATYAGGACCAAAATGAAATGATAAAGATGAGAATTACCAAAGCTAGCGAGAAGAAGGAAACAAGGGAGGAGAATGACAAGATATCTTCGTTGCCAGACAACGAAACAACGGTATATCTGTGGCATTGGCCAANACTCAGTACGATGGGGCGAAGGATGCTTTCCAAAGATACAACCACGGCTTACCACAAGAATATCTCCAATCCAAGTCGTGAGGGCGCCAACCCAWGCAAACATGTAGCAATCCCATTTGTGCCAATTCCGCAAATGGGTGATTGGTGCTTTGGGGTCGTACGGGTTCTCCAGCGGAATAGTAGCATAGGCATAGATCATACGATACACATTCGTGACTAAGAAGCGTTAGTACGTAGCTGCYTGAATYGAAGGGAAACAAGCTTACAATTATGGAGACTGATTAGGAGGAACATGACTATGACTCCGATCATGAAAAGCTTCGACGAGAACGTTGACTGCGTCTTAGTCTTCCTCATGATGGACACCGCCATACAGAACAAAAGGAAGTAGAGACCTGTAAAAATAGTTAGCRYCTACATTGCTGTCAAAGTTGGAACCGAACCATAGAGTACGGCCTAGCCAAGGTGTAAGCGCCAATGTACAGTGACGAGGAATCAGAAGCGGCTTACCTCTGCCCAGAATGAGACCAAGTAGTAAATCCTGTACTTCTTGGTAATAGGATCAGTGTCCATGGCTCCTGCTCTTTTTCGTTGGGCAACTGAAGTGGGGCTGGGAGATTCCACCGAGAGGTGAAAATCAAAACTTATATCTGCAGATTACAYAYCGTAGACTAAAGTTCAAGTTTGACAGATCMGAGTACGACACCGACACCGGGCAAAGAATGTCATAAGTTTTGATGCCCGCCTTGTGCCACCAGGAAACGAGGAACGACGAATTGAGSTCCACGGCAGTGTAGAACATTACGGACGTCGTTCGACCAAGGTGGAGCTGGAGACTGAATGANGGTGTTGCAGGGCAAGGTTCACGAAAACGTTATGTTTCCCACACAGTGTGAAGAATCGGGTATTAGGAAGTGACCTATAATTCAATCGACGGTTCAGCGTGCGTCGACYGGGATGGTGGCGTTCATTATACGTTGGCAGGGAGARATATACAKATTCCTAACGGATCACCACGAGTTGTGTAGCCGCACAACCCACCAAGCTCAGCCTGAGTGAATACTGAYTCAGAGAGGAAGAGCACSATCCATACGATCGCCCTTCGGGGTCAGGCATCGGGTGATCACCGAGATTTCTGAGCTCCGGCTGARAGGCTTCGAGTTCCGATTCTTCTCAGCTCTGTATTCCTCTCTGAGGGTGTGGTTTTTTCTGTATATCGTACTGTAGACATGGGAAACCGCCCTGAAGGGGAGGCTACTACTCGAAGATAGCTCCCGGCTCAAATAAGCAACAAGATGGTTTACTTTTGACCAATCGGAGATCGGACGCGGTCAAGTGCTCTTCGAAGTGGCAACTCTCAGGGATTGGAACCCTCAATGACATCGGTGCGGAAAAATCGATGGTGCTACCAATGAAATTCATCCGCACGAGCCTACATTTGTCAGGCATGAACTTCGTCCCTTCCGTCTYATCCTCGCTTCTTCGAAGCTCTCTTCAGAGTTCGAAGCTGCGAACGTCGAATCGTTGGCRCCTCAGGATATTCTGTTTAGTCTGCGTGCTTGCATGTAGAGTYCCCTCCAATCTTCCAGCGAGACTTCTCGAGCTCGAATGGTGTTACATCGCTTTTATATACCCAAATAAACCCTTGTTTGAGCGAACCCCCCAAGGCGAGCCCCTTCAGCGCTACTAGGACCGAYCCTCATCATGTATTGGAAGAGATTTCTGCTCGCTGCCGCTGCAGGGATATACGCACCTTATGCCGAAGCTCTTATCCGATTTCACTGTTCGCAGCTTGTGACACAGCGGCTRGACCCGTACGTACGACTACCCAGGGTCCTGTCAATACCTACTGARCTTGCTCAAATTCTAGCTTGGTTACTCCTGGCCAAGTATCTCCTCACCTTCATCAGATCATTGGAGGCGTAAGTTTTCGTAATGAATTCTTGGGTTTATTATGATATATTTCCTCACCGCTGTCGACGCTGCGCTCTGTGTTCTAGAATGCGTAAGGGCTCTCAGCAGTCTCTCGGAATGGCTACATTGATCATTCTACCGCCAGATTTAACATAACGATGGACCTCAAAAACGACATCTCGAAGATTGCTACATGCACAAGTTGCCAAGTCAAGGAGAACAAGTCAAACTACTGGACCGCCGTCCTCTTTTTCAAACACACCAATGGGAGTTACATCCGAGTGCGTCTCCATTTCAATGCCTATTCGGTCGGGCCAATTGAGTTGACCCCTGAGCCACCATCTTTATAGGTCCCACAGTTACCCAATCTCAATACAGGGTCGCCTAACGGCGGGATGACGGTTTACTACATTCAGACAGAAACCAAGATCACGGCTTTCCCAGTTGTCCGTTACTCTATTCGGATTTCCCATCCACTTTTACTAACAGGTTTTGTAGGGCTTCCGTATGATCACTGGGAATGCCATGCTTCGAACTGAGAGCAGGGGTGGGCCACCAAAGGTCACCAGCTTCCGGTGCTTGGATGCTGATCTCGAGGACCACAACGTCGGCCAACCTCCCGGCGGTGGCGTCGATCCCGTGGGCTTTCCAAGCGCACCTTGTGAGGGTGTGATGCGCTCCCAGACCTACTTTCCCCAGTAAGTGGGACTTTCCCAGAGTTCCACTTGGTATTAAGCACTCACATCACCCAATACATTCACCCACTGTTCAGGTGCTGGGATGGTGTCAACCTCGACAGCCCCGACCATGCAGTACGTCTGTTCCCCTGGCACCGTGGCGCCTCAATGCAGATTAACAAATGTGTTTTATTTTGATTCTAGACCCACGTTTCGTTTGCAGAAGGACCCTTGGACAGCTTCTCTGGGTTGAACTTCTATCGAGGAACATGCCCCAAGTCCCATCCCATCAAATTACCCATGATCCTATTCGAAACGATCTGGAACACCGAACCCTTCAAGGATTTGTGGCCCGCTGATGGTAGTCAGCCGTTTGTCTATTCCATGGGAGACCCGTAAGCAATTTGCGCCCTTGTTGCTAGCGGAATGTCGTTCTGATGACCGAATTGGGTTTCAATGTATACCGCAGGACTGGATACGGCCATCATGGTGACTATATGTTCGGCTGGGAGGGCGACGCGCTTCAAAGGGTCATGGACAAGTGCACAGAATTTAATGGTGATCCGACGTATTGCAAAGAGATCACTGTCCAATCAAGCGAAGAGATTAACAGCTGCGTCCAACCTTCGGTCGTCGAAGAGAATATTGAAGGGTGTACGTGAACTTTTTGATGACGGTAAATCAAAACTGACCTTCACGATTGAACGTAGACTTGGAAACCCTCCCTGGCTGCAACCCGATCCAGGCTGGCCCAGCAGAGGCCACACAGGTTCCAACCTGTAACGCGGTGTCGACGACGAAGGCGGTACACACTGCTCCCACCGCTGGCGCGAATACTGTCAAGAAATGATTAATGGGATCTCATAATACGATTATAAAATACACGTAGGATACAAACTTTGGGCAGCGAAAGCGTAAGATCAGTTATGGCGTGTTTGTGAGTTGACAGCGTTAGGAGTCGAGGTTCTTCTTGGTAAGGATGACTCCGTACTATCGTTCATCCATGGAGGAACAGGTGCAGAGGGCTGAATCGGGGAAAAATTAAACGACGGGAGTGTATCAATTGTCTGTGAGCTTGGGTGGTAGGTTCGGACAACCATGAGCACGAAAACGATGCCTATTCAAGCATGACGAGATGCCATTATGAGCCAGTAATAAAAAGTTGAGCGTGTCGAGGACTGACCTATGCTTGGCAATGTTGCATGCTGGACGATGACCACGGCGGGGTCACCTAAATACCAGAGGATGGTGATTAGAAGCATCTGGATTGTGTAAATCATGGCGCTTTCAATGACGATGCGCAAAACCATTAACAGGCTTAGCGCTCCTCCGGCGGAGACAAACTTCGCCCCAGCTTCGACAGTCTGTCGATGCTGGGCCCAGATACGAATTGCAATCATGCCGGTGGTTAAAACGTTTTGAACTAGGTTGAGTGGGAAGGTGCTATTGAGGAACGGTCGCATCACAGGCCAGGGTATGGAGTCTGTGTGGCGAAACCAGTACAGATTAACCGTGGTCGTTGCTGTCAACGATATGTTGAGTTCAGTTTCATCCAACACGTGAATGACTACGCACCAATGCTAGCGACAAGTAGTACCGAAGGTAGGGCGATGACGATGTACCTTCTCTGCCAGACAAGAAAGCATCGGTATATCTGCGAATTCGCATGGAACACTTTCAGTTGGGTCAAGACGAAGTGGCATGAGTTGGACTCACAACGAGTGCGTCCCCAAGCCATGTAAGAAGCGCAAAGATGACTCCAAAAGCCAAGGCGTCCCATTGATTCCAATCGCGGATGTAGTTTACCGGAGAAGACGCAGAGGGGTCGATTTCTTGCATCGTGACGAAAGCGTGCAGCATGCGATATAGATTCATGACTGTCGAAACCTCCATTAGAGCCAATGAATGGATGACAACTGGGGAGCATAGGACGTACAATTATGGATGCTGACGAGGATGAACATTACGACGATGCTGCACAGAAAGAAAGTAGAAGAACTCGTCCCATAGTTCCGTTTTCTCTTCAACACTATTATTTGCATTGCGATCGCAAAAAGGAAGAGATATAGACCTGAGAGTCCACACGTCGAACTTCAGTCAAAACAGATTAGGGCGGTTAAGACGGACCATAAATTGTGCTCTGCAGGTGCCCGGATGTCAACATGTGATCGAATTCCACTTGACGACTGGAAGACTACGAACCTCGAGCCAGAAACTGACCAGGTAGTACCGTCGATATATCCCGATTCGGGGGTCGGTGGGCCCAAGAACCGCCATGGCCCAATTGCTCAGAGCTTGGCGCTGAGCTAAGAGCTATGAGGCCTTCTGCCCTTACGCCAGCGAGGACGCAAGAATGTCGGGGGAGAATGAAACGGAGAGAAGCATGGCCGCTGTTAAACCGCCGACAGTAACACGCGTTCTAAGCAGATCACCGACGTTCTCACAGGTCACTAGCACTGACGCCGAGTACGGCAACTCTGGCAACCCTGGTTACCTTCGGTCAGCTACCGGCGTTAGGAGTGGCGGATCAGGACCCCGGCTCGCAGTTTTCCGGGGTCTGTGTCCCTCGGGGCGTTTGTGTTGTAGCGTCGGACAAAACACCCATTTTATGTCCTCCATAGCATCAGTAATCACTGAAGACTCGTAGAGACGGCTCCGTACACAATGTCAGTGGCCTCAAAAAACCCCTTTGCCCTTCTCGATGGTGTGTAATCTCTTGATCAATCTCTTGATCACCCTCATCGTCGCTGCAGCCGAGGATTCGTCCAGGCCCGCTCCCAGCCCTGCTCCCGCCAAACAGGCCTCCCCTGGCCCTCCCGCGGCCCCCGCTGCATCCCATGGCCAGGAACAAGGGACCCGAGGCGGTCCTGCCTCCAGGGGAGGCAAGTACTTCTCTCATTGAAATCAAGAGCCCACTCTCCTCCCGCTCACTCTACCACCAGGAGAGTTATCGCTTGGACGTCATGCGCCTGTGATTTCAGCCGCAATGTTGTTGGAGGCAAGGAAAGTCTACAAACTCATAAGCTTTAAAACAGGCTCTGCCGTGACCCTGATATCCTCAACGGGGCTCGGTGAGTATGACGGTCGATCGTGCGATCGGAAACCCTCATTGACTGTTGGGAGAAAGTTGTTGGCGATTTGTTTGAGGGAAAACCAAACCAGCTGGTGAGTACTCCATGATTCACACAGGCTTGGTCAAACGCCCATTTATCTGAGCCGATTCCGGCTTACTCTGTAGTGGGAAGCACAAATCACACCTACCGGATTCTGGAGCTTCAAGAACGTCGGAAACACGGACCATTATCTGGGAATCGAGGCGCGACGAGTTGCGAAAAATGGATCACTCATTTCTGGCGTCTCGCATCCATTTGCCTGGGCTGTAAGACGAATTGATGAAGCAGGTTCTTCTGGAACGTTCAAGTATGGGTTTTGCTTGAGCCTGTAACTCGCTATTGACTAGCGCCATTTGGTTGAAACATCTAGGTTGTTTATCCCGAATACCAAACAAGTTCTCGACCTGAGTAATTCTGGCGGCTGGGGAAACGGAATCAAAATACAATCCTGGTTGGACTCGGGGACGAAGAAACATGCTCAGCAGAAGTGGATCATTGATTCCAGTATGCTATCTTTGTAGCTTGAAAGTTATGGGACTCAATGTTCATGCACGGCCCTTCAGATATAACGCTCGAGTCCCCTGTTAGTCCGGGCGGGATATACAAGATCGTAAATTGCCAAAGTGGCACGGTGATACATCTCGAAGATAACAGGAACGGTGCGTTGGGCTTACTTAAATAATGTCTACTTCTATTCTGATTTTCTTTCGAATTTTGGCAGTTGCTGGATACAGCTTCAACGATGGTCGAAATCAAAAGGTACTAGGCGTCTCATCCTAGCACCAGAGACCCTACTGATCCACACTCGTCAAAGTGGGAAGCCATTCCAACCGAACCAACTGGATACTGGTTCTTCAAAAACCCGTGGAGTGGGCTTTACATGGGAATTTCCAGTGATGACACCTGTGTCGCAGAAAACCCCTGTCGCGTTGTTGGGGTCCCGCAACCTTACGCATGGGAAGTCGTCCCCAATCTGACTAGTGGTGCCAAGGGCGACTCTTGTCGGTGAGTAAACCATCTGTTTGTTCAGGTCACCGCTGAGCTCCAATTACCAATGTTCTTTCTCCTTGTCCGTATTTTCAGGATCGTCGTACCGTATACCGACTTCAATACCGAACTGAATTGTGGAAATGCGGCCCCTGGGACAACTACTCATGTACGCCCTCGAGAGTCTGTGCCCCGACAGCTTTGGACCTTCGAACTAGGTTAGCCGTTTCTTACGCATGTTTCGTTTGACTCACACCGCCTGACTCGAAAAAATTGACATCCAAGTGTAGTAGCTGAGCTCGGGTCTAGTGCAACGTCAGTCAGCTTGGGTACCGGATATCTCGAGGCTCCTGTCACGGAGCCGGGAAGAGACCCATAATCCAATTAATCTGATTTTGAATTCTTCGTGATTTTTGCGGCTAATTGCCAGGCGTGCGGTGCTGTATTTGGCCAAGCGACAGCATGGACTTATTAAAGATCTATTTGTCGTCGTTTACGATGGATCATGGAGATTTTCACATTCTATCGAAAACAAAAATTGAAACTCAGTGCGGTGGACGGCTCCAAAGCCGTATTTCCAAGGGGGCTATGAGAACCCGCAGGTTAATGATGGAGCTGAGAGCTGCCATCTCAAAATCTGTCAAGCACGTTAGTCTTGCGAGAGCGGGACTGAGCGCGCCTCAGGCGTGCATCAGCGAGGTACATCAATGCTCGATAACGACGTCCCTCATTAAAAGAGTAGCAGGCGCAAGCCGGCTTCAAGGCTTGGGCACTACTTTGAAGTGAAGTTACGTACGTCATGCCTCCCCTCCGCAAACAAGCCCAGACAGTCACACACAACCAATACTTAATTGATATCAATCGCTCACTGGAGAGCTTTCATTTTGCTCCCCACCAGAGACGTAGACCCCATATACTGCGATTGTAATCCATTAGAAATGGCTCTGGAAGAAGGCAATACATACAAATTCATAAACTTCAAGACAGGGTCCGCCGTGACACTGAACGCTTCAACGGGGCTCGGTGAGCTATGACGGTAGATCGTGCGATTGGAGATGTTATTGATTAGGATTCTTGGGAGAAAGTCGTTGGCAATATGTTCGAAGGCAAACTAAACCAGCTGGTAAGCTCATCGTCGTCGAAAATGCTGTTACCACGGAAGTATCGATTTCTCCCCGTATAGTGGGAAGCCCGACGCACACCTACCGGATTTTGGAGCTTCAAAAACGTCGAGCATCAAGGCCTTTATCTCGGGATTGAGAAGAAGCAAGTTCCGAAAGATGAATTAGCCATCTCTGGTGCCTCGTACCCATTCGCCTGGGTTCCGAATGAAGGCTCCTCANCTGGGGTGTTCAAGTCCGTCTCAACTTTTGCACGTGATTGGATGAATAGACTTTTCATCCCTTACACTAATCAAGTCCTCGATCTCAACGACCATGGCGGCTGGGCAAACGGAATTAAAGTTCAAACCTATTCAGACTTTGGGAGTGGGCAGGCTGTGCAGAAATGGGTCATCGACTCAGGTATGTACACATTGCCCTTCGTTGACTGTTCCAATCTGCGTGACTGAATGCTTCTCCAGACACCACGTTCGAGCGCCCATTCAGAGCAGGACAGATATACAAGATCGTAAATTGTCATAGTGGCACGGTACTACACCTCGAGGATACCAATAAACGTACGTTCAGATCTCCCCCTATGCCGAATCAGGATGCCATTAACTGGGGCGTGTTCGTTGTTTATTACAGTTGCTGGGTATAGTTTTAACGATGGTCGAAACCAGAAGGTGTGTGCTTCCTCCCACCGCGCACTGAGAGTAGCAACACCACAGACGCTGATTCTTCTTCCTCCACAACTACTTATCCCAAGTGGGAAGCAATTCAAGACGAACTTACCGGATACTGGTATTTCAGAAACCCTTGGAGCGGGCGTTACATGGCAATTKCCAGCGACGATTCCGTCGCGAAGCACTTTACTCGGATTTTCGCAATTCCGCAACCTTTCGCATGGGAAATCGTCCCAGATCGAGCTAATGGTGCCCAAGGCGGGTCTTGCCGCTGGGCTCTGTCTATCTTACATCCTAACTATCTTCAGCCTTCTCGTATGATGGGTTTTTACGATTTCAGTATCTTCGTGCCTTATACCGAGCTCAACTTGACCCTGGATTGCGGGAAAGCGGACCCAGGGACAATCGTTCATCTGTGGTCTAGAGGACCTGGAGTCAGACAGCTTTGGAGGTTTGAAATAGGTGAGTATTCTCGCGTCAACTCTCCATAGCCCATCGAAGTATACGTCATCNAAGTTATTTCAAATTTAACCGGCCCGGTGGTCAACCGCACCGAGGTCCCTGTCACAGAGCCTGCCTGAGCTACTAGGCAATAACGAACGGACGGGGCCTTCTATTGAAACAATACATTAGCAGACTAATTTACTACTATCAATACCATTGTTCCACCACACTTTGGTCTGCTGTCATCCGATCAGTCTGAAGTTCATTCTGACTCGGTCGTTCAAGTGATGAGCCGCGAGCATTCCTAGTCGAGATATTGGAAACGGACCCAAAGATTTTTTCTTCTCTCTCTTCAACGTATCTTTCGCGTGCGACGATGGCSGSCGCGTCCTAGGATCTTCATGAACCTCGGAATCGTTCCCGACGCCTTCAGCTGCGGCCCGAGGCCCACTCTTGCGTGTATACCGACTACTAGTGCCGTTACAACACCTTGAGCTTGAATTTACAGCCCTTTTTCCAGATCCCGTTCATGTTCTGAATCTTTGGTATCGTAAAATGAGGATAATCATTGGTGGTCGTGCGCCGAGCCCTCGAGGACAAGGATTTCGACTCGGAGGGTTGGGTAGTGGATGGGGAGAGAAAGGAGAGAGGTATTCAGACAGCTCGCTCCAAACTACCCGTCTGCCAAGTGCTGTGTTAATTACGGACGGAAAACAGCGTCCAAGAATTGAGCGCGCGTTCGATATACTAATAAGCGCAGAAGAAACCGCCGACACCAAGGATTCGAACGCTGCGCCATAGGCTCCCACCATCTGTACGAGACTCATGTAAGGGCGAGGAAATGAAAACAGCGGCGGCGAGACCCCCTCTGAGACCGTCTTGGGCGTCTCCCGGCCGTCGTTTTGCGCTGCTTATCATAGTAACGGCACAAGGTGCTCGCGTGATTGCCCGTGGGAATGACTTACCACTTACTCGCTATTTCAGTAGTACCTTCCATCCCTACTGCTGCAAACAAGCCCAGACAGAAAGCGATATCGATAGCTCACTCTCGATTATCGAGCTCTCATCTTCCTCCTCCTCCAGCAACGTAGATACGTACTGATCCTTGCTATCCTTCAGAAATGAAGCTTGAAGAAGGGCGGATTTACAAGTTTATAAGCTTTAGGACAGGCTCCGCCGTGACGCTGAGGTGTATAACGGGGAATGGTGAGTTTCGACGGTAGATAGTGCGATTAGAACATCGTCACTGACTCTGTGAAAGCTGTCGGGGATAAGTTCGAGGGCAATCAAAACCAGCTGGTGAGTGTTCGACGTATACACCATGATCATCAACATGAACCTTTGATATACTACCAGTGGGAAGCACAAACCACACCTACCGGATTCTGGTGCTTCAAAAACGTCCAGCATGGCCTTTATCTTGGGATTGAGAAAGGAGAAGCTGCTACGAACGGATTAGCCATCCGTGGTGTCTCGCACCCTTTCGATTGGGCCCCCAAGAATGGGGGATCTTCTCCTGCATCATTCAAGTACGTATTCCAGGGTAGACTGAATTCCCACTGCGTTCAGAAATTGACTCTGAGAAAAATAATAGGCTATTCATCCCTTTTACCAAGCAAGTCCTCAACCTCGACTCTAGTGGTGGCTGGGCAAATGGAATCAAAATTGAATCTTGGTCGGACTCTGGGAGCGATGGACAGAAGTGGGTCATTAATACGGGTATGAATAGCCTTCTCCAATATCTAATATGCGGCAGTGGCTAAATGACTTTGGAGATACTACTTTTGAGGCCCCCCTTGAGGCAGGAAAGCTTTACAAGATCGTGGGTTGCCATGCCGGCACCGTAGTCCACCTCGAGGATAACAAGAAGGGTACGTTAAGGCCAGTTAAATATACTTCAAGGCCAACCCTTCCTGATCCTTTACAATTGTGGCAGTGGCTGGATACAAATTCAATGATGGGCGAAATCAAAAGGTACTGAGTATCTCATCACTTGTGTCACAAAGCGACCTGATTTGTACTTGTAAAGTGGAAAGCTAGTCAAGACGAACGAACCGGATACTGGTTTTTCAAGAACCCATGGAGTGGGCTTTACATGGGAATCGCCAGTGACACCGCAGAGGCGGGGAACGGTACTCGCATTGTCGGAGTTCCGCAACCTTTCGCATGGGACGTCGTCCCCAATCGGACTAAGGGTGCGAACGGCAAGTCTTGTCGGTGAGTCAAGCATCTTCGACAATCTGTCCTCATCTGTAAATGATGAACATTGTCCCACTGTCTTCGTACATTTGCCTTATGTGCATAGGATACTTCTACCCCATACTCGATTCAACCTGGATTTGTATTCAGCGGAGGCTGCGAGGTCCATTCACCTGTGGAATCGGGAGGATTGGCTCTGGCATCTGTGGAGGTTCGAGCTACTAGGTGAGGCAGGCTCACAGATGCTGCTTCAAGGAGTCGCCACTAAGCTGACTTGACGAAACTTTCTTTGTTCAAGCGTAGCTCAGCTAGGGTCCGGCGCGGCAGCCGAGTTGGGTGCGAACGACTCGGAGCCTCCTGTCACTGACCCGGGCCCACGAGGGTGAAACGCTAAATTTCATTTGGTTTCGAATTCGTTGCGATTTGATGTCAGGCGTATGGTGATGTGGGTGATCCTCCGTGCCATATCGGATACACTGCAAGCGGATTGGATTGATTCTATAGTACTACTACCAATGTCATCATCACTTATTTCGACGGTGTCCCTCCCCTCCTCCGCTCGTAGAGCTTTCGGAATCCTTGTCCACACCCTCCTCCAGATCTTGTAGTTCCATTAGCCCTCGACCTGGCCAATTCCGAGTCCCACTCTTGGGCATATGCCGACTACTACGAGTGATACTAGTACTATGCCTTGAGCTTGTGAAACATAGAGTCGGGCCCTTCCTCAGATCCCGTTCTCATTCTGGGTCGTTGGCATCACTAGAACGAGGAGAATGAGTGGTGGCGGTAATACGCCGAGCCCACGAAGAGGATCTGGATCTCGAGGCGGCTGAATGTCAATGGTCAAGTAGGGGTGAGTGTTAGGATTGACCTAGTTCGAGGGTGCAAATTTCATTGGTTAAATCTGCGATTGAATAACACAGATAGAGCAATGCCCGTTCACAAGCGCTTACCAGATGAATTCTCCTCCTTCCTTCTCGTACACAAAAGCCAGCCTGCTCGTTCCTCTCCCTATGTCCCTCGAACCTGCTGGGAGGCCGATTTTCGATTGGTAGATCATGTTGTTCCCCGACCAGGAGCAAACTTGCTGTGCGTTTGCAAATCAGGATTGCTAGATTTTGTTATGGTTCAAAGAAGCTACAAGAAATCTCTAACCATGCGACGTTGAATTTCCAGTCTCCCTCCAATCACAAACGCCCCATCTGGAAGCCATATACAAATTTTTGTACCCGACATCGCAGACGTCGCAAAGAAATCAAACTCGGTTTCTATCCCAGGTGCCAGCTCCCAGCCCCGAACCAAAAGGGCCCATACAGAAAACCGACGCTCTCACTGACGATGAACCGCGTGCTGCATGCTCAACTAGAAGCTCGAGAAGTGGGTGTACAGCTCCACGTTGCCAGGCTCAGTAGCGCATATTCTGATCTACGGTGCACCTTGCAAGTTCTGATACATAGTTTAGGACGGAAAGTTACTTTGTTAATCACCCTTTTTTGAATTAGCTGTATCACACCCGTTCTTTTCCCTATACCCCCTGCACCGTTCTCCGGCGCGTTGCCTATAGCACCGCCTGGTGCACCTCCTGCATTCCTGTCATTCGCTCCACAGAGGGTATGCACCTAATCCATTCTAATTACCACTTCTCCTGTCGTCTATCAACGTGCTCGACAACCTCTTGTTCTCACAGTTGGTGCCGATCCTCCCACCAAGCTCCCAGACACTGTTTGCAGCCGGTGTAATGCCTGTTCCGCCCCGTCCTCTTGGTTCAGTAAGCCAACCGTTCCCGCCTGGCCTACCATGCTTGATACCACTTAGAACGCTGCCAATCCCACGYGGGATGGCTTTGTGCGGTCCTGGAACGATAAGCCGACCAGCTCAGACGCCCGCTGATATCATTTTTCCTCTTCACTGTTCGTACCATTCTTGGTCGCCTTTTCGCTCTATCGTCAAATTTCATCTGTTTTGCCAACATCCTTCCTCTTCTGTGGATTCAACTTTGGTGTCTCGTCATGTGCTTGATTCGGCTACCATTCCATCCTTCCGACTCTCACATCCACGACGATTGATTGCCTTCCTGTTCGCAGGGAGAACACAATGGGATAGGCCGCTTTATTCCACAGGATCACCGCCTCTGTCCTCCCTGTTTGAAACTCTGCCTCTACCGAGTACACGGTTGATTACTTCATGTCCGTGGTAGCTCCGTGTAAACTAGGGTGTTGTGGATGCCATCTGGCACTCGCTTGCGAGCACTACTTACTTTTGATGCAGTGCTAACTAGTCATCCATTCGACTGGAGGCACTACGAGAGAGGTAGGCTCGCATCGACCCATGAGTGCATCCCACTGACCACTGTGTTTTGTTCATTCACTGTATTGTGTTGCTGCCAAGGGTCAGAGTGTACACGTAGAAGTACTCGGATTGCTCAAGATCGAGGCTAAGGTAGCATATATATACTGTACATGCCCTTGAATCATGATTTGATGACCCCCATTCTCCGACCAAGAGAGACTGCCGCCATTGTGGGACCCAATACCACAAATGACGAGCGTGAAAATGTGCTTAGAACTACATGAATGACGCCAAACCGGCAGCTAACACCGCTACCACAACACCAACAACCCCTCCACCGGTTGATTGATTCGCTGCATTGGTGTTGCTTCCCAATACACCGCCAGACGGTTCCCCTCCAGCAGCGCTTGTCCCCGTTGTCGGGCTCGTGGTTGTCTGTTGAACAGCTTGGGGTGTCGTAGTCGTAGCCGCTGCATGGGTCGTTAGGTAAGTAAGAAGAGTCAAGTAAGAAGGGTCAAGAAGATATCGAAAATGAAGATCTACATACCAGTCGTCGAAGAACTAGTCGTCATCGTATTGATGACGGTTGTGCTGTTTTGACTAGTGGTGGTGGTGGTGGCATTAATTGAAGTGGTGGTGGTGGTGACACTCCCTGGTGGGAGGAATTGGAAAGTGGGGCTTCTGGCGTAAACCTGGTCGACGTTCGACTGATTCCGAGCGGTCAGGCGGTATATGCTAAATAGAAACCATCGATGCGAAATGTCAGTAAACAAGGAAGATGAGGATTTCAACTCAGGTAACGCAAGCCAGGTGCTCTGGATGCCGGAGACTACTACGCCGTCGCGAGTAAAGGGTGCACTGACCTCGTGGTACTAATCACATATGGATCAGTATTAAGAAAAGTCACATCCAGCTTGTCGAGCTCCGTCTCCACAAACTCCCAGAACTGGCCGGTGGCCCACGAGTCGCTAGCCAGTTGCAGCATGAGGACGAATTGGGCAGGGTCGGAGGCATCATGCGTCCAAGTGACCGTGGAGCTCCCACCAGAGACCGGGTTGGACGGTGCTATGAGCTCAATATTTGCACAGACAGTGGTGAGAAAGCAGGTGAGCACTAGGGTGAAGCTATCCAGTAAAAGAATAGGCCCGTTAGTAGGTAGACGGGCTCGTACAAGTGCTTCGAATTAAACGGGAGATTCGAACCTAGAAAACTTCATGGGTAACCTATTAGACTGAGTGAAGGACAGTGGCTGCAAAAGAGGGTGGGGCGCTCGACGTTCAGGGTACGGTCAAGAGTCGAGCTTTGTGACTCCTGTTCCCAGAAACGCGACCTTTGAACAAACCTGAAATGATGCGATCAAGGGTCATCACCGGCTACTATTGCCTCCCGCGCTCGCTGATGGAACACGCATGTCGTGGTATCATCTCCATTCAGCCCCTTGCAGCTCACTGGATACGGACAGACACTTCAAGTAGTGGCAGGAGCTGGGACAGTTGCATTTTATACTGTACGTACCGTAGGCCAGGGTACTTTGTCATTGTGCGACGTAAGTGTATAATCGTGAGTCATATTTTGGTGGCAGAACGGTTCTCCCAACCTCCATTCACCGGATCATTCTAAATTTAAACACCAGGGCCTCTCGCTAACGCAGAGGACACCTGACAAGGTCCTTCTCCTTGGTTGAGCCATCCCTCCTCGCCCATCTCTGCTGCCGAGCGCTTCTAGACCAAATATTCTCCTTGACGCTCACTAGAGACATAAACAATGTGGGCATCTTTGCCGGTGCAATTGCTCTCGATAACGCAGGTGATAGAATACAGGAAGTAAAGGTCGGAGGAAATGAGGAAGAAGGTGAAGGGAATGAAGTAGAGGAAGAGGTGGTATCGGAATCGAGGGAATTAAGTGCCTTCTCCCGTGCTCGGAACATCCTTCCGTCGTCAGCATTATCTTGCATCGGACAAAGGAGACGCGTTTGAGGGCACGGTGAAGTCGCGTCTCATCCGCTGCAGATCCTATCGTTGTCGTAGGACGACATTGAAAAAGTTCTAGAAGATGGGATGTGGATGAGAAGGAGGGTGCGGGCACGATGAAGGTGGTGGGAAGAGGTAGTAAGAGTACTCAAAAGCTGATTTCTGCGGTTGGACTTTATACAGAGGATGCGAGGGTAGAAGGTGTGAGTCTTCCTATCGTCTGGTTCTAATACAGAGCATACTGTCAGTCAATATCTGTAGACCAACACAGAGCAGGGAAAGAAAAAATATTGATGGGAGGAACGAGGGAGCGAGGGACGAGATGAAAGAGTGAAAGACAAGCGCACATCAGGCAGCCTCCACCCGTCCAACGACCATCTTAAAGCCCATCTCCTTGTCTGTCCTTGCACGAACTCTGCTATTGCGTAGCTGGGGATCTACTTGTTGAGGTCAATCAGTCATTTTAACTAGCCCGATAGTGAAGATAAACAGGAAGAGAGACAGGAAGAAAAGGAAGGTCGAGGGGTGGTGGTGGGTGCACATACAGTAAGCTCCCATATCCGGTCGACAAGTTTTGGGATGATTTCGGCTGTGCCCATGTAAGGACCCGTTTTTGAGCTGCCATCAAGTTGAGAACTGTGATTTCCAAGAGGTTTGGTCGTTCGACGTCCTCTCGTTCTCCGACTAGGTGAGGGATCCCCGTTAGTAACGGAGGTGCACGATGGCTGTTGCTGTTGTCCCGATGAATTTCTGAATGCCGGACGTGTTGATGGATGGTGTTGCGGGATGCAAGAGGGTTTTAAGGGCGAAGGAAATCAAAGCACCGGCAGCGAGGTGCCCTGTGCGCCAGGGCTCAGTGATGTGATTGCCCGTGGGAACGACTTGCCACTTGCTAACCACATTACGTCATGCTTATCGTCCCTACTTCCGCAAACAAGCCCAGGCCCACAATTCAACGATATCGATAGCTCACCTTGAGTCTCGGGCTTTCAACTCTGATCTTCCTCTACCACCAGGAACGTAGACGCTAGCAACCATCCCTAGGAATGTCGTTAGAAGAAGGGCGGATTTACAAATTCATAAACTTCAAGACAGGCTCCGCTGTGACGCTGGGGTGCATAACGGGGAGTGGTGAGTTTTGACGACAGATAGTGCGGATTGGACATTGTCATTGACTCTGTGAGAGTTTTTGGGAATAAGTTTGAGGGAAATCAAAACCAGCTGGTGAGTGTCCGTTCACGTTGGATCCACCGCAGATTTTGTGGAACACATCAATGCATCATAATGGTCAATATTGTTGACATGCTACTAGTGGGAGGCGCAGACTACACCTACCGGATCCTGGTGCTTCAAAAACGTCCAACATGACCTTTATTTTGGGATTGAGAAAGGGCAAGTTGCCACCAATGGAGTCCCTATCCGTGGTGTCTTGCACCCTTTTGACTGGGCTCCAAAATATATCGATGGAGTGGGGTTTTCTCCTGCATCGTTCAAGTATGCATTCCAAGCCAGACCAAAGTTCCACTGCGTCAAGGGATTGACTTTTTAAACAATTAGGCTAGTCATCCCTTTTACCAAGCAAGTCCTTGACCTCGACGAGGCTGGTGGCTGGCAAAATGCAATCAAAATTCAAAGTTGTCCGGACAGTGGAGGCGACCATCAAAAGTGGATTATTGACCCCAGTATGTACGAACTTCTCCAATCTGCGGTAGTAACTAAATGCCTAGCAGATACAACATTTGAGGCCCCTGTTAAGGCCGGAGAGATCTACAAAATTGTAGGTTGCCATAGCGGCACCGTCGTTCACCTCGATGACACCAAGAAGAGTACGTTTAAGCTCACTGGGACACCTGCTTTGAGCCCAAGTCTTTCTAATCCTTTATAACTGTGGCAGCCGCTGGATACAGCTTCAACGATGGCCGAAATCAAAAGGTACTGAGCATCACATCCTTGACGCTACGAACTGACCTGAATCGTACTTGCCAAGTGGGAAGCTAGTCAGGACGAACGAACCGGATACTGGTTCTTCAAGAACCCATGGAGTGGGCTTTACATGGGAATTGCTAGTGACATGGACAGCCCTACTCCCGATTACGGGACTCGCATTGTCGGAGTCCCGTGCCGTTTCGCATGGGACGTTGTCCCCGATCGAACCAATGGTGCGAATGGCGAGTCTTGTCGGTGAGTCAAGTATTTTCGACAGTTTATCTTTGGTCGTAGATGAGTGTTTTTTGACTGCCTCTGTTCATTTTTTTCATTTACATAGGATTTTTCTACCTCATACTGAGCTCAACCTGGATCTGCGTCATGCGGACCCTGGGACGCCCGTTCATTTGTGGACTCGGGCAGCTGTGCTCTGGCAACTGTGGAGATTTGAGGATCCAGGTGAGCCAGGTTCCTCAAGTTCTACTTCAAGTAAACCCCCAGCTGACCGGACAAAACTTTCTTCTTTCAAGTTTAGCTCAAGTAAGGCCCAGTGCAGGTTGGCTGCTCACGACTCGGAGCCTCCTGCCACGGGTCTGGGCCCCCGAGAATGAAACAGTTCCAATCTGATTTGATTTTGAGTTTGTTACGATTCAATGTCGGACGTACGATGATGTGGGTGACCCTCTGTACCATAGTGGGTACACTAATCGGAATAGATTGATTTTGTACTACCACTGCCAATGCCATCATGACTCGGATTGCCTTACTTCGACAGGATCTTCGTTGAGTCCCTCCTCTCCACGACCACACTGCTCATCAGTGGAACATCGATCCAGGTTTGTACTCTCCATAATAGTATCATCACACAGCGTAACACTTCTGGTTTGACCTCGGTAACCAACTCAGATCTCACTTTCATTCCTCCCGTCCAAGCAGGGGAAGTGTATCGAATCGTTGATTGCCATAGTGACACAGTGGCTCATCTAGAAGACTCTAACAACAGTGCGTTCAGTAGTCCCTCCCTGCCGATCGTTTCTCGTTTCTCTTCTTTCAGTGGACTGACGTCGTGCTAATTTCTTTTCAGTGGAAAGCAATCCCGGACGAAGCTTCCAATACCTGGTACTTCAAAACCCCCTACAGCAGCCTCTACCTCTCAATCTCCCGCACCTCAAAGGTACAACCTAGAGTTCGGGAAATAGGGTCTTCGGAACCCTTCGGATGGGACGATGCAATGGAGATTCGAACGAGGTGAGTGAGAGCCCCGGGCGCCGATACCCCTGTCACTTCTTTTCTTGAGCTGGTGAAGCTGCCTTCCGTTCAGCTTCCGATATGATAGCCTGCGATGGCTTCAATGCTAACGATGTCCCCTTCCCCTTTCAATGAAGTATAGTCGAGTCTACTATTAGTAGAAATGATTCAGATGCAATTGAAGACCAAGATTCTGAAGTCAGCGAAGACGAAATGGTTGGCAGTCAGTCGGAGGAGGATTGACAGTTTTCATAAATGTCCGTTCGCATGCATATGTATCTATCTGTTCCATGATATGATATAGCGTCTTAGATGTTGATCCTGAGTAATCGTGACAGGTGTACTGGGGAGAGAGGGCGAGGATTAAACTTTCTCTTTTTCGGACGTCAAAAACTTTCACTTGAGGTGAGGACAATGAGCGGCCTCGGCCCGTTTACACAGATTTTCTCGGTTATATCTGTCATTGCCTCCTACGGTGGGCCAGAGCCGCCGGGGGAATCATTGTCATGCATCCGCCCATCACGATACGTCCCGTCTCGGGGCTCGCTGGGTGGAAGGACCGTCATGGCTTAATTTACTCAGACTAACGTTGAGCTACGAGCTATGACGTTGCCCTCACGCCCCACCTAGTAGGGACACAAGCAACAACGAGCGTTCGAAATAGAACGCCAGCTAACTCCCACAGAACATATCATATCAAGTTCGGTATCCATGTTTTTTCGAGCTTCCTGTACACCAGCACGTGTTAATTGTTACTCGGTCTGTTAAATTGTGTGGCCTGCCCCGCAATTATTCTTTATACTAGCAGGAAGCAATTCTTTACGCACAGATATGTCTGAAAGATTTTCTGTGGGGCTCCTCAGGACCACTCGCTGGTAAATTAGCCTGTCTGGGTTCGCGTAGGCTCCCAATGTCGTATCCGTACTTGTTGCAAACAAGATCAGACAAACAACAGCAGTCAATCGATATCGATATCCCATTCTCTTCCTTCCACTCCTCAGCTGTCATTCTACTCGGCCACCATCCTCCTTCTATTTTTCAATCATCATATCGTTGAAATGACGCTGGAAGCAGGAACAGTTTACAAGTTCACCGACTTTGTAACAGGCCTCGCCGTGACGATGGAATCTTCAACGGGGCTCGGTGAGTTCGACAGTAGATTATGCGATGAGAATGATTTGATTGACTGTTCGGGGAAAGTCGTAGGGAACAGATTCGGAGGTAAAGCAAGCCAGCTGGTAAGCTAATCCATACGCGACATGCTGTTGCGAAGTATCTACACCATTCCATACAGTGGGAAGCACAAACCACGCCTACCGGATTCTGGAGCTTCAAAAACATCGAGCATCAAAACCTTTATCTCGGGATTGATAAAGAACATGCTGCGAAGGATGGATCAGTTGTCTCAGGTGTCTGTTACCCGTTCGCATGGGCACCCAAACGTATCAACGAAGCGATTCCCGCAATGTTCAAGTACGTTTCCACTCCTTTGGCACCTGACAGTGCTTCACTGCTGTCATGTTATGTTTTGATGAACAGATTGTTGGTTCCTTACACTGGTCAAGTCCTCGACTTGAGCGACCATGGCGGCTGAACAAACGGAATCAAAGTTCAGACCTCGTCGGATTTGGGGAATGGGAACAATGCGCAGAAGTGGGTCGTCGATTCAGGTATATTGGAAATGCCCCTGGCTCAAGGGACATTCGACGTTCTGCGGTGACTGAATACCTTTATGCTACGCAGATACTACGTTCGAGCCTCCTGTTAACGCGGGAGGGATCTATAAGATCATAAACTGCTATAACGGCACCGTCGTCCACCTCGAGGATTCTAACAAAAGTGCGTGGATCTCACATTATGCTGAAACAGGGGGAGATTGATTAGTGCAATTTTGGTATTTGTGACAGTCGCTGCATACACCTTCAACGACGGTCGGAATCAGAAGGTGTGTACTTCCTTAGAATCTCAGGCACCCATCCGAAACGTGACGGCCACTAACATTTCCTACTCTTACTTACAACAAGTGGGAAGCAATTCCAGACGAACCCAGCGGAACCTGCTACTTCAGAAATCCATGGAGTGGGCTCTACATGGGAATTGGCAGCGACACCCCACCCGCCGGCCACTGTACTCCCATTGTTGGAGTTTTGCACCCTTTCGCATGGAACATCGTCCCCAATCGATGTCAAGGTGCGCAAGGCGAGTCTTGTCGGTGAGTGAAGGATCCAACATTTTCGGGGAGTGTCACTAAAGGCAGACGCTTTCTCATCTTCTGGGTGCATGCATGGGCTTAGAATCTTTGTACCTCACACTAAGCTCAATTTGAACTTGGGAGGAACGAACCCGGGGGCGGCTCTTGACCTGTGGACTCTGGCTCCCGTCATTTGGCATCTCTGGAAGTTCGAGCTACTAGGTTCGATGAGCTCCCCATTTTCCGCTTCAAGTGACCTCCCAGCTGAGCGGACGAACTTCCCTTTGTCAGGTGTAGATCAGCGAGGGCCCGGTGCAACTGTTGAGTTGGGTACCAACGGCCCAGATGCCCCCGTCACAGATACAGGTGCACGAGGGTGACACTTATGATTGAAGTTAATCTCGTTCAAAGTTGAATTCGTTGCAGCTGGGTGCCAGACATATGGTGATGTAATTGGCCTTCTGTACCGCATTGTGTATTGTATATCCAAGCTACAGCCTGTGCTTTTGCAAATCTACTTGTCATCGTCAATGTAGCTTTCCACATTTTGTCAACGACAAGCTTCAGCGCAGCGCACAGCTTCGAAGCCTTCCTTCTGTGTCAGCCTGAGAGGATAATCACTTCAGCTAGAATTCTTAGTGGAATCCCTCGCCGGTCTACGAGCAACGGAGAGCAGAAAAAGTCGTCATTTCGTCATTTGTGAACGAAAAATGCCGCTCTTCTTGTCAAGCCAGTATATGCCGCAGAAGCATCAAGTTCGATTTCTGGTGCTAAAATAATGTCAGAGGTTGAAGAGTTGCTCTTCGGGTTGTCGGCGCAGCGTGCTCCACCACCCAAAACGGTTCACTTCAAAAGGAGAAACCCACAACGAGCCACCGACATCTATTGTGGTCCCTACAGGTGCAAACAACACGAGCTTGAACATGAAGGAAATAATCAATCACAGTTCCTGGACCACAACCATCTCCTGCACACCGCTCCGACACACGTTTTCCCCTCTTTCCAGCGTTTTACAGTCCGGCTACGAGAAATTATGTCTCTGGAAGCTGGGAAGGTATACCATCTATCAGCCGTCAAAACAGGGTTCGCCGCTACCTTGAAGGCACCAACCCTAGTCGGTGAGTGGAGGCTACCTCTGGGTACTGGAGGGGCACGGATTGCTAGCCGATGCTCTCTCTAACCCATCGCAGTTCTAGCGGATAGGTTCGAAGGAAAGCCAAACCAGTTTGTACGTCCATGTTGCATTCCCTCCTTCGATATCGCGATCTGGAACATCATTCAATCGCGATGATCGATGTACATATTAACGCCCACATATTTAGTGGAAAGCACAATCCACACCTGCAGGATTCTGGTCCTTCGAAAACGTTCAGCATCCAAAGATTTATCTTGGAATCGAACTCGGCAGGGTGGCGCAGGATAGGGACGACATCTGTGGTGTAACCCAACCCTTTTGTTGGGATGTCAAACATCTCCGGAGGGATGGATCGGCTTCCATTTTCAAGTACGTTCATCGGTTAACCCATCCACTGCTTAATTACCTTTTTTGTATCTGATGTTTAATAGGCTATTCATACCTTACACCGAAAAAGTTCTCGACCTGCATGACCAGGGAGGCTGGGCGAACGGAATTAAGGTCCAGGTGTATCAGGACTTCGGCAATCAGCAGGTTCCTCATCAGTGGAGGATCGATCCAGGTGTGTACTCTATCTAATAGTACAGTCACACAGCGCAAGACTTTCGGTTTGACCTGGGCACGTCAACTCAGATCTCACGTTCCATCCTCCTGTCAAAGCAGGGGAGGTGTATCAAATCGTTAATTGCCATACCGGCACGGTGGTTCATTTAGATAACTCTAACAACGGTGCGTTAAGTAGTCCCGCTCGTCACGGTCTGCGCTGTTCTCTAATATTTTTTGTGCCGTGCCCGACCAGTTGCTGGATACCACTTCAACGATGGTCGCAACCAAAAGGTAAGCAATTGACTCAAGTTTCAAGCACCGATTCCTAGCCTCCTTCACCGAGAGGCTCTCTCTCAGCGGACTGACGTCGCGTCGATGCTCTTTTTTTTTTTTTTTAAGTGGGAAGCAGTTCCGGACGAGGCTTCCAAAACCTGGTACTTCAAAAACCCCTACACCAACTTGTACCTCTCAATTCCCCGCACCTCAAAGGTAGATCACGGACTTCGAGTCATAGGATCTTCGCACCCCTTCGGATGGGACCTCCTATCGGAGGACACTGGGCGAACTGGCAGGTATCGGTACGTTTTTAACTTTAGCTTAAGCAAATCCGTCACCAACTAATTTTTAAATCTATCCTTTACTTCATCCCTTCTTTCCTTTCTCGACTGCGGCTGGTCGGCGGGTGCGGGTATCCCCAGGCTTCTAGTCCCCTATACAAGATTCAACTTGGACTTAAATGGAGGAGGGTCCGCTCCAGCAACCGTAATCCACCTTTATTCGAGAGAGGAGTGCCCATGGATGTACTGGAGATTCGAACGAGGTGAGTGAGGGCCCCCGGTGCCGATATCATCTTTTTCTGGGAGTGGGGCGACCATTCGTTCGACTTATAGTCGCATGAAGTGCGTTCAATGCTGACGACGTTCTCCTTGAGGAAGTGTAGCCGAGCCCACCATTACTTCAAACGACTCGGACGCACTCGAAGACCAAGATTCTGAAGGCAGTGAAGATTTTTAACGGGTGTGAATGTGGATATATAATCGAAAGCCGTCGGAGGATCACCATGTTTCGCAAATTGTTCGTTGTATCTAGCTGTTCGATGTAATTAGTATCAGTATTGTTCGACTCGATCCATGCAATCAGAAAACGTACCCACTTCGCCGATATCGCCATACGTCATGAGCCCTGCTGCAACTTCCGCCCAACATGACTCGCGAACCCCTCGAACATCTGCCTATCGTACACCCACTGGAACCGGAGAGCACAGGGCCGCTCATTGCCTAGTTCCGTCGAGTCGTGAGCGTTGAAGATCCCATTTCAATCCATCGAATTGCGAACACTCGAAGCTGCTTGGTCAGGATCGGCTGAATCTCTTTCGCCCCCGCCTTGCCAGGAAGAAGAGGGAAGGCAGGATGAGGAAGAGGGTGAGACCAGCTCGATGCAGCACACCGTCWTATACCCTTGCACCTCCGCTGAATCGTGGACTCCAGCGTCTGAGTCGTCCGCTTCTTCCAGAGAACGTGGTAGAGGTCCTGGGTTCATCGATCCAAAGCGGGGAGGATAAAGGGTACTAGCCGTCGTCGTCGCATCGAGAGGAGTGGAAGTGCCAACGCCAGTCGCCCGAGTACAGGGTTGGAGTTCGCTTTCAGCACCGGCGCGTTGTAAATTTTGCTTTTCTTTTTAGTTTGCTCCGTTGCCAGCGACGTCGTCGGAGTCAACGTAGGCAGAGCTCCCTGGTCATGCTCGGCCTCACCACCGCTCTTCCGTTTCAGTTTCCGCCGAGCACTCCTCAACCACGTATTCTGCTTGACGCTCACTCTAAACAACATGGACGTCGTTGAGCTGAACTCGGCATCCGAAGAGTTAGAGGGAGCGGTGTCCAATGCAAACCGAGCATTTCTTCGTTTCTCCACGCGGAACACGCCTGTGTCTCCAACATCGTCTTGCATGCCAAAAAGGACGCGTTCAAGTGTACGTATCGTGTATGCATCCAGGTCTCTTCTTATTCCACTCGCGCGGCAGCTCCTGTTGGATCTGAGGTGGTGTCTAAAGCAGTAGTCAGAGAAGGAGGAGGAGAGGGTAGCGTGTACTCGAGTGTAGTCTTCTGCGGTTGGACTTTATACAGAGGATGGGTAGGTGGGAGGTGTGGGAGCCTTGCTATCGTCTGTAGAAATCAACGGTCGTCAGCCCATGTCGACCACGGCAGAAAGAGAGGAACAACCTGATTGGAGGGGCGAAGAAGCGAGGGAAGAAGATGAAAGATAGACAGACAGGCAAACATACGTCTGGTAATCTCCACCCATCCAGCGACCATCCTAAAGCCCATCTTTGCGTTTGTCCTTGTACGAATTCTGTTATTGCGCAGTAGGTGATCTGTATGTCGGGGTTAATCGATCAGTCTATGGCGAGGAAGGACAGGAAGAAAGATAGGAAGAGAGGGAGAGTCGTGGCGTGGTGTTTGTACTTACATTGAGTTCCCGTAACAGGTCGACAAGTTTTAGGGCGGAGGAGAGTTTGCCTAGCATCGAGGTGTACCATCTGTCAAAGACGGGCGGTGTGAGTGGACGTGGAGCAGAATGAACAGATGATAACGCACCGACACTTGACAGCACCAAGCCGTGTACTCTCCTCTACCATCCTGGCTATGAAAACCACCTCGCCACCTTCCTTCTTATACACCGACGCGCAACTACTTCGCCCTTCCCCTGCTTCCCCCGAACCAGTGACGTTGCCGTCTTCAGCTTCGTAGACGACCACATGATCCCCAAACGATGCCACCGACGTCTGTTGTGGTCCCCTACAGGTGCAAACAACACGAGCCCGAACGTGAGGAAGATCACAGTTCCTCGGCCGTGTACAACCATCTCCTGCACACCGCTCTGGCACACGTTTAGCCTTCCTTCCAGCTTTTTACAGTCTGGCTACGAGAAATTATGGCTCTGGAAGCTGGCAAGGTATACCATATATCAGCCGTCAAAACAGGGTACGCTGCTACCCTGGAGGCACCAACCCTACTCGGTGAGTAGAGGCCACCTCTGGGTACTGGAGGGGCACAAATTGCTGACCGATGCTCTCTCTAACTCATCGCAGTTCTAGCGGATAGGTTCGAAGGAAAACCAAACCAGTTTGTACGTCCATGCTACATTGCCTCCTCCGATGTTGCGATCTAGAACATCATTCAATCGCGATGTTCGATGTACATATTAACGCCCACATATTTAGTGGAAAGCACAATCCACACCTGCAGGATTCTGGTCTTTCGAAAGCGTTGAGCATCCAAAGATTTATCTCGGATTCAAGTTCGGCAGGGTGCTGCAAGATGGAGACGTCATCTATGGTGTAACCCAACCTTTCTACTGGGAAGTCAAGCATCTCCGGACGGATGAAATGTCTTCCATTTTCAAGTACGTTTTCCCTTTAACCCATCTATTCTCTAAAACCTGCTCACTTAAATTTGTACTTGATGTTTAATAGGCTATTCATACCCTACACCGACCAAGTTCTCGACCTAGACGACCACGGAGGCTGGGCGAACGGAATTAAGGTCCAAGTGTATCACGACCACGGCGACAACCACGTTGATCATCAGTGGAGGATCGATCCAGGTGTGTACTCATAATCACGCAGCGCAAGACTTTCGATTTGACCTGGGTACATCAACTCAGATCTCACTTTCGATCCTCTCGTCAAAGCAGGGGAGGTGTATCAAATCGTCAATTGCCATACCGGCACGGTGGTTCATTTAGAGAACTCTAACAACGGTGCGTTAAGTTACATGGGGGTCCGCAACACCCTGCCAATTCAAACTCCGACGGGTGCGCCAAAAGTTGTCCTCGACCCACCGTTCCTCATCGACGCATACTGGGACTAAGGTTGTAAGAAGAAAGTTGTTGGCATTCCTCGATAGATAAAATCTGTCGGGTTTTTTTTCTTTAGTTTCGGGCCAATCTTCTGCAATGGGGTGCTAACTGAGCCTAGATGTATGTAGAACCAAGTTGCGTAGCAAAAAAAACCGGCAATCGGGAATCGAATGCTATTAAGTATATGAATCGCAAAAAAAAACAATGAGAACGGTTGTGCTAAAGGCAGGACGCAAAGTGGACAAGAGGGTAGCACCAGAGCGCACTGATTAACCTAATTGGGTAGGTCGAGATGGTCAGGGTCCTTAATGATGGCCTTTTCAACGCGCTAGGAACATGGTCCCTGGTCGGTGGACGGTCGTCGGGGAGCAAATATTGACCTTTTCTCAACTGCCAGGTCATGGTTAACATCTTTGTCGACTCATTTCAGCCATTTTATTCCTGTGGAACGCGATCGAATTGAGACCTGCTGGAAAAGATAGCACTGGCCGCGATCAGATCAGCCTGGGAACCTGGCCGTCCAAAAGTGGCAGTTCCGTTTTTCTGTATACACGCGAGTTGGCTGTGTTGCGGACCCCCATTAAGTAGCCCCGTCCGTCGCGGTCTGCGTTCGAGTTGTTCTCTAATATTTGTTGTGCTGTGCCCGACCAGTTGCTGGGTACGAGTTCAACGATGGTCGCAATCAAAAGGTAAAGTATTCGACTCAAGTTCCACCAACGGGAGGCTTTCTTTTCTCAGTGGACTGATGTCGTCACGTCACGGGGGTTTTTTTTCTTTCAAGTGGGAAGCAATCCCGGACGAAGCTTCCAAAACCTGGTACTTCAAAAACCCTTACAGCAATCTCTACCTCTCAATTCCCCGTACCTCAAGGGTAAAACGTGGACTTCGAGTAATAGGAGCTCCACACCCCTTCGGATGGGAGATCCTACCGGACCAAACTAAGCGAAATGGCGGGTGTCGGTATGTTTCTCAGTAACGTTGGCTTGAAGGTTAAAGAAGTCCGTAACCGACTAATCTTCAACCTATCCTTCTTCACCTCCACGACTGGGACTGGTCGGCGGATCGGGTATCCCCTAGACTTCTAGTCCCCTATACGCAATTCAACCTGGACTTAAATGCCGGAGGGTCGGCTCCAGCAACCCATATCAACGTTTATACGAGAGATGAGTATGCATGGATGTACTGGAGGTTCGAACGAGGTGAGAGAGCCCCGGATGCCGATATCATCTTTCTCTGGGAGTGGGGCAACCATTCGTTCCACTTATCACATGAAGTGTGTTCAATGCTGATGGCATTCTCCTTGATGAAGTATAGACCAGTCCGGCATTCCTACAAACGACTCGGACGCTCTCGAAGGCCAAGATTCCGAAGCCAGTGAAGATTTGTAACGGGTGTGAACGTGGACATGTGATCGAGAGTCATCGGAGACTCAACACTTTTCGTGAATCATTCGTTGTATTTAGCTGTTATATATAATAAGTGTGGATATCATTCGGCTCGATTCAAGCAATAAGAGAGCGTACCTACTGCGCTAATACCGCGCTATGTCACTCGTGCCAACCCGACCAAACCAACTTTAGCCTGAGCCCTGCTGCACCTTCCGCCCAACATGACTCACGAACCCCTCAAACATCTGCCTATCGAATCCGTACACCCACTGGAACCGGAGAACACAGGGCTGCGCATTTCTTAGTTCCGTCGAGTCGCGAGCGTTGAAGACCCCATTGCGATCCATCGAATCGTGAACATCCGAAGCTGCTTGGTCAGGATCGGCTTCTTCTCCTTCGTCTCTGCCTTGCCGGGAAGAAGAGGGAAGGCAGGATATGGAGGAGGGTGGGACCAGCTCGATGCAACACACCATCTTATACTCTTGCACGTCCACTAAATAGTGGGCTCCAGGATCCGAGTCGTCCGCTTTTTCCAGAGAACGTGGTGGAGGTCCGGGAGGAGTGGAGGTGCTAGCGCCTACCGCCTGAGTAGGGGATTGGAGCTCGCTGTTCGGCAGCGGCTCGTTGCAAACTTTGCTTTTCTTTTTGGTTTGCTCCGTGTTCAGCGACATATTCGTGGCCAACGTCGGCACAGCTCCGCCGTCATGCTCGCGTTCATGGTCGGCTTCACCACCCCTCTTCCGTTTCAATTTCCTGCGAGCACTCCTTGACCACGTGTTCTCCTTGACGCTCACTCTAAACGACACGGACGTCGTTGAGCTGGACTCGGCATCCGAAGATGGAGAGGTGGCGGCGGCGTCCAATACGAAGTGAACATTTCCTCGTTTCTCCACTCGGACCACGCTTGTGTCTCCAGTATCGTCTTGCATGCCAAACAGGACGCGTTCGAGCGTATGCGTCCAGGTCTTTCCCTTTTCTGCTCGCACGGCCGCTCCTGTTGGATCTGTGTCCAAAGCAGTAGGGAGAGAAGGAGGAGCGAGAGGAGGGGAGGGTAGTTTGTACTCGAGCGTAGTCTTCTGCGGTTGGACTTTATACAGAGGATGCGTGGGTGCGAGGTGCGAGAGTCTTGCTATCGTCTGTAGCAATTACCGGTCGTTAGCTCATGTCGACCACGGCAGAAAGAGAGGAACAGGTCGATTCGATGAAAGATAGACAGGCAAACGTACGTCTGGTAATCTCCACCCATCTAGCGACCATCCTAAAGCCCATCTCCGCGTTTGTCCTTGTACGAATTCTGTTATTGCGTAGTTGATGATCTGCATGTCAGGGTTAATCGATCAGTCTAACTAGCCGGATGGCGAGGAAAGACAGGACACGTACGTTGAATTCCCGTAACAGGTCGACAAGTTTTGGAACGGAGGAAAGTTTGCCTAACATGGAGGTGTACCATCTGTCGAGAACGGGCGGCGTGAGTGGACGTGGAGCAGAACGGATAGATAATAGCGCACCGACACTTGCCAGCACCAAGCCATGTACTCTCCTCTACCATCCTGGCTACGAAAGCCGCCTCTCCACCTTCCTTCATATACACCGACGCGAGCCTCCTTCCCCCTTTCCCCGCTGCCCCCGAACCAGCGAGGTTGCCGTCTTCAGCTTCGGGGTCAGCCGGGTAAATCATCTCGTTTTCGGACCCAGAGCATGCTTGAAGAGGTAGCTCTTCTTTTGCGAGCTGAGACTGTTGGATCTCGGTGTGGCTGGAGTAGAAGGGCGGGTTGCACATCGTAAAGTCGAACACGGCCGTGTTGGGTGATGAAGACGCGTCGAATAGAGGCCCGAAGATCTTCGAGCCTGACCCGCTGGATGCTTGAACGACGTGGATCTTATCTTGCAGCCCGTTCCTGGAGACGTTGGATTGCGCGCATGAGAGAGAGGTAGAGTCGATTTCTAAAAACCGTGTATGAAATGGCGGCTAGTGGAACGAGGGATTGGTAGGAACGTACCTGTAGCTACCATCTCCCACTCCGAATTGGATTTGCATGCGAGGAGGGGATAGATGGCTGAGGCTCCAGTTCCACTATAGCCAGCTGTAAGATATCACAGAGCAAGTGAAGATGGGGATGAATCGCGTACACGTCCAGCCCCAAGACCTTCTCTTTACCCCTCCCTGTCGTCTCCACGATATCTTGTATCCATAGCACGTAGTTCAGCCGGTTAGGCACCTATGAGTGCCACACCAAGCCATAGTCAGTCGCGTGGTTGCATTGCGGGAAGAATCGAACTTACAGGTGGACACAAACGATCATTGGGCAAGTCTACCTCCAGCCCGAAATCGACCTTGAGGATGGCCCGAGTGAGTGCTCTGTACTGTACGGTGCCTCGGCGTCAGCTACCTCCTCGAGTATGAGAGCAGCGGAGGGAAGGAATCCGACATACCGTTGAGCATCGTCGTCCCGGAAATCAATGGTTTTGGTGTGCGTATTCACGCTGGAGTCGCACTCTTTCAGCTTGAGCTTCACGAGAAATGAATGGGAAACGTACTAGGGTTTCAGCTCATGGTATTGTCTAGAGAGCTCGACGAAATCTATACGCTGGCGGTATGGGTTGCGAGGATGCATCGTCGTTGGTAGCAAGAGAGAATCCGGCCGTCAACAGGTTACGGCAATCTCTCGGCACGCAATATGGAGCACGCGGGGCCCCAGAAACGTCAAGGCACTATAGCCAAGTGGTTACGGCGATGCACTCGAATTGCGACAGCGACTTGATATGCATTCCTCTTTGAGGGCGCAGGTTCAAATCCTGCTGGTGTCGGGTTCTTTTTGCACTTATTTTAGGCAAGCGCGCGCTTAGTAAATGAATACATACCCAACGGCTTTTGCCGTCCGCAGACGATAGCAAGTTCTCTATGACTGTCTGAGGTTCTGTACCCTTTTGTTTCCGCCCTCGTTCAACCCTCAATGAACACACCAGAAGCCAGGCACGCGCAACGGAATGAGGAGGACGGTGACCTCGCCGAGACCCCGATGTGGAGTACGCTGCGTAGACGCGTTCACAGCCCCATACGTGATTAAGACAATCTCCAGAGATCCTGAAGTGCTCAATGGCATTCACTATGATCGTGGTGCGCTTATCCCAAGCTCCCTTGTTACTTTGAAATCTCTCGATTCCGACTTCGATTTTGGGAATATCTAGATGGGACTTGCAGGTATCCTGGCTGCCAGATATGCAAAAGATGCGAGTCGGAAGCTGCCTTACCATCCCCTCATACCGGCCTTCCTCAAGCTCACGATCGCGTCGGCCGTGTGGACTGTGGTCGTGTTTACCTACTTTCGATGGCGCCCAGTAAAGCAATGGGTGATGTGTGGCTTGAAGCAGTATGAGTGGACGGATTATGCTCACTGGATCTTTGGAAACTTGCAAATGCGCATATGAGAATGGCTAATCGATCAGCCACTCCGACACAGGATCTTTTCACGTGGGTACTTTGAAACGCCTGTTCGATTGGTATAACTGTTGCTTATGGCGGGACGTTTGTATGCTCGGGTTGAGGACATTCACTTGCGTAAAACTTCATTCATCGTTGCTTAGCCCGAGATTTATAGAAGATCTGAAATTACGTTCCCGTACTGTGGCTGCCTTGTCGGCGTACAAGCTTTGTCTTGGATCGTGTGTATCACTGAAACCTTACGACCATACTACACGTTCACTGACTGTCCCGTCCCATTCTCGCCTTCGCGTTTGAATTCTTTGCATGATATGTTCAGGTCAATCCTTACCCTCAGCCTTACGGTAGTCATGCCATTGCTCGTCAACCCATCCCCAACACCAGCCGACGATTCCCAAACCGCACACCGACCTACTCATAATCCTAATCCCGACAATGCTAATCAGCCTCGCAACAGGGATGTGGAGAAAGGCAGAGTGGCCGCAGNGCCCGACCACCACCGATCTTAGGCAAAGAAGGTTCCGGTATGCCTTTGGCCATGGCCGCTACGCCTATGGCGCTAGGTATGATCTGGATGCAGAGTTGCCAGAGCCTCCCACTGGCAGTGACGCGTTCGAGGATGTGGACGACCAGGACTCTTCCCAGTTGGGTGGAGAAGAGTTTCAATGTCGATAATGATGTTTCCGGTGGGGTAGGAGAGCTTGTGTACAGTACCGTGACTTGGCTTAACGGTGTGTATCGCCATTGACGTTCTCGGCCAAGTTTTCCACGAATGAGAACTTCTGCGCTTTTTTTCGTCCTTTTAGAAGCGTGCAGCTTCTTACTARCTTGCTGCGCCAAATTCAAGGCCTTGAAACCCAAAAGGAGCTCAGGATTCTATCCAAACCCTGACTTTGCACCTTTGCCGTTTTGCCGTTGACTCATGAGCAAGCCCCCGTTGCCCGATATCAAGACGCGTCGAGTCATCAGTGTGGGAGTTACGCCGACGCGAGATAACGCTACCGTTAACTCTCGTTACTCCAGCACCATGAGAAGCGCCCATGGCGCGTTTTTACGTTGATTCGCCAATTAAGCTGACCGATCGTGCGGTTCGGAACGGACTGCGGTGGTACCAATCGCTCCTCTATCGTCTATAAGTGCGTTTGTGAGGGAGGAGGAAAGAAAGAACTACACAAAAAACCCAACCTCAGTGACCACGTCCCTCAAAACCAACCCCCCCCGCTAGTAAGATGTCTCGAACCCTCAACTCCGAAAAACCTTTCCAAATTTCCATCCCTTCCTCTGACCTCACCCTCCTCCAACAAAAACTCGAGTTAGTACGCCTCGCGCACGAAGTTGACAATGCGGGATGGGACTACGGCGTTCCTCTCTCTGAAATCAAGAGGCTCACTGCCTACTGGAAAGACACGTTTTTGCCGAAGTGGCGGGACCATGAAGCCAAATTGAACGAGGATTTAGGACCCCAGTTCACAAGGGATATCGAGGTCGACGGTGGGTTTGGCAAGATTAATGTGCATCATGTGCATAGGAAGAGTGCAGTGGTGGATGCCGTGCCGCTGCTTTTCGTTCACGGGTGTGAGTGCTCATGCTTGTTCTCATGTCGCTTTTGTGTTCTTCTGAACGAGCGATTTGTGATACTTGAGCATTACATTGACGCGACGTGATAATCACTAGGGCCCGGAAGTGTTTTGGAAGTGAAGAAGATACTACCGTTGCTTGTAGAGGAATCCCCGGACCATCCTAGTTTCCATGTTGTAGCGGTATCCCTGCCGGGATACGGATTCTCGGAGGCACCTCAAAAGAAAGGATTCGAAGCTGTCCAAATGGCTGAGGTATGTCTCTGTCTGCCTGTCCATACTGCATCTCTTAATGTCCGAGTCGACTTTGACGACGACAAATAGGTTTGCAACAAGCTTATGCTATCGCTTGGATACACCGAATACGGTACGAAGACCAGCTCCCGCGTCAACTTACCTTAGCTGATGAGCTTTCGCCCATAGTAACCCAAGGCGGAGACATGGGCTCCCTCGTCACGAGAAAGATTGCCCAGATTTACGGACCCAAGCATAGTAAAGCGTGGCACACCAATTCACCAATGTACGTCTTCATTCTCACCGTTGATATGGATTTCAACGCTCACTACATTACCTTGAACGCAGTGGAGAGCCCCCACATCCTATCAAGCGTCCCTTACTCTTGCTCTCCCATCTTCTATTCAGCTATTCTCCAAGTGAGAAAGCAGGCCTTGAGCGGACAATGCAGTTCCAGAAACAGGGAAGCGGGTATTTCGCCCAACAATCGACTCAACCACAGACTTTGGGTTACAGTCTCGATGACTCGCCTGTTGGGCTATTGGCTTGGATTTATGAGAAACTGGTTAATTGGTCGGATGGGTATTCTTGGACAGATGATGAGGGTAAGCTTTAGCTGCTCTGTTTCCCGTCATTTGGGGGCGCCTTTGCCACCATCCCCGAACGTAGGCGTTGGCTAACTTGTGTGCGTATAGTTTTGACTTGGATATCCGTGTACTGGTTCTCCAAGTCAGGCCCGGCAGCGTCTACTCGGATATACTACGAACTGGCCCAGGCGTACCCTGAAGGCATTTTCAGTGGAGTCCAAACTCCCATTCCGGTGGGACACTCGTACTTCCCTAAGGATATCTTCGTCGTCCCTCGAAGGTGCGGATCGTTCGGTTTCTTCTTGCTTCCTGTGAAAAACTATGAAGTTGACTGTATCGTTTTAATTCAGGTGGATCAAAGCAGCGAACCCCACGTTGGCCTTCGAGTCTGATCACGAGGGAGGTGGCCATTTCGCTGCGCACGAACGACCTGAAGAGCTTGTTAGCGATCTGAGGAGGATGTTTGGGAAAGGGGGGCCGTGCTATGGTGTTGTACCTGGAAAGACTGGGTACTAACACGTTTTTTGCGCAGGTGAACAAGTTCACAGGGCGAAACCGGATATCAGTTTTGCTACTATTACGATTAGATTAGAATATGGGAATGGGAGATCAAGATTAGATTTTGCGCCTACAGGCAGACTCCAAAACTTAGGCTAGCGTAGCCTCGAGCGATCGCGATGGACCACTTCATCGTATTTCGTCCATTCTGATCCTTTTTCAGATTTTCAATTCTGCGTAAAATGAGGCGCTATCCAGCCCCTCCGTTGTGCCTGAGCCTTTCGTAAAGGCTTGTCCGGCTCGGGTCTAGTTTGGACCTATGGACATGACTGACGTCGATGCTAAAAGTCCAGTTCGCAGCGGACATATCTACTCGCTTGAGGGTTCAGACAAGTTTCACTTTTCTTTCCAACCTTCACGTCTATACCCCCTAGTATCAACGAGGAGCGAGAACACTATGGCCGATATCATCTGTGGTTTATCAGCCCTCCCCGAGGGACTAGTTCTTTCTACGTCGCTGTTTCGTGAGCCCCCCTATCTTCGAGCTCCGATACTCATTTGATCGTCCCCGTGGGACTGACGCACCCTATACAGTACCGTTTCAATTTTCTACGAAGTGGGTTTCTCAATCGTACTGGTGCATACGTTGAGCTTTTCAGTGACCATATTCCCCCTTCCGTCCGATTTATCTGCACATGAGTCTTTCTGCCTTCCTTGTGGCAAAGCATGTGCAAGATCCAATTCTCGAACCAATTCACTACCCGTTGATACCTTTCTTCCTCAAACTAAGAGTCGCTTCATCAGTATGGACTTGAATATTTTTTGAATTGTCCCTCGGCTTGCCCAGGAGATTGGAAAGGTCGGTGGCATTCAAAGCTGTGTAAGTCTCTTTTCGTATTTCATTCCCGAGGTGTCACGCTAACGTTCGCTAAACTCTTCTTGACATGGATGATATAGATGGTGTGCTCAATCGGCATCACTATTGCTTATGGAGGTGCTTTGAAGCTTATGGAGGTGCTTTGAAATGCTCGGGGTAGTTATGCTCTGTATTCTCTATGATTGTCGATGGCCATTGCTCGCAACTTCCACCATAGGCCCTTCATTGATATTACCCTTGACTATTGCAAACAACTCGTCGGAGTACAAGCTGTTTCCTGAAGCCCTGGACTATATTATATGGTGAGTACCATCTCTATCCAACGAGTTACCAAAGTATCCCCTGGCCATATAGTGATCGTGCCTCACTTGATAGTTTGTTCTTTACAGGTCCTTTACCACTTTGTTCGTCTATATTCTCGGAGAAGGACTCACGCCATTGTGATTTTACAAGGAGCACCTGGCAAGATGGCCCGGAAGAATCGAACCAAAACTGGAAAGCCAGCCATCAAGGGCTCGTGTTGGGCCTGTGCTTGGTCTGGCCACTGAGGGTGCCTTTTTCGAATCCCGATTTGCGCCGTTTTCTAACTTCCACTTGATTTGAGCAATATGGATCGGTGGTGTTTTGTATTCGATGAGAAAGTTAACATATTTATAGGAGTATGGCGACTCTGAGCAGTCGCATGAACCGTAAACACTTCAGTTCGATAGGGCAGCAAGCGTTAGCCCCTTGAATCGGTCGATAAGCCAGCAATCTCTGGCGTCATCTCGTTCTACATCGAACTTGTCCGTTCGGACACCACATCACCGCCTGCTTCCGGACCGTGTACTTCGGCGAAAATCAGAGTACTGACTATTACTCGTGTCCCTGAGTCTTTGAGCTTTCTCATGTTCAGTAGTAATCGGTTCGCAAACAAGGGGGTGACGAGACGGTTGAGCCTATCATTATCTCTTTAGCACCCTGGAAAGTTTGGCAGAGAAGCGGTGCGCGCACATACCCATACACGACGTTGTAGCTGTCCTTTGAAAAAGGTTGGGAATGATTCTTTACAGGACGTGTGCATTTATATAACACTCACTGGAATTTTCCGCGTTCTCATGATGGCGTCACAGATGCGCAGACCTATATCATTCGTTTGAGCAAGGGAGCATCCCCCAAGGAAGCTCGGAGAGACTTACCAATCGTCGTGAGAAAATACATCCCCCCTTCCTGCCAAATAACGTCGATGATCGTGCTTTTAAAGTTTCGATACCGGACAAGGAGAGTGGTCAAAACGAGAATTGCAGTCACTGTTGTCTTCAGCTACTGGCACTATCGAACTTGAGAGATACGTGTACGCACATCCCGTTCGTGCGACGTATATGTACCCATCCGCGGCAAATAGTAGCTCATCCACCCGTTTCTTGGTCGGGGAGAAAGAGCAAGTGTAGCCCAGAGACCTGTCATCTGAAATCAAAGGGATGGCTGTGTGATTGGACACAAAGCGTCAGAATTTTGGGCTGACCAGTAACGCAGGCCCATGATCTTGCTCACCTTGCCACAGGCTTAAGTCGGCTAACGCCACCGATGCAGTACAAACTGCAAATACCTTGAGAATAGGCACACGTAGACCTCAGTGAGCACCCTCGACTTGATGAGATCATGCCAGTGCCTACGGTGAATACCGTTGCAAATACAACGCGAAGCTGAGCTCGTGTCCCAAGGAGTGCGTAAAGACAAAGCCAAAGCGAAGCTGTGTCATAGTGTTATGAAAGCTGTTCTGGGCCGTTCTACACAGTCAGCAAAGAGATCTCAGGGGACCGACCTTCAGCTGACTGAGATGAGACGATCGAAAAAACTGGGCACCCGAGGCTAGTTAGAAGGACGTTTGGCTTCAACAATAGCGTCTGAATTGGGACATACTATGCATAAGATAGCGAGATGCATTGCACGCCTGTTAATGAAGCTCCTGCCATGAGCAACTCTCGTCTGTAAGGCAACGAGAAACTTACCTCTATATCCAATGTGGTGAATATCCGATACTCAACTTGCACAAGAACCGATCAGTCCGTCAGTGTCTACGAAGTCGATCACAAAGGCGAGACTGACTGATACATACCGAAGAGCCCAAAGATGCTCGAGAGGATGGCCGAATACTGCGTAACCAAGAAAAGGACATTGCCTAGCTTCCAACTTTGGAGCCAGATTTTGTTCACCTAGCCATCTCATCGAAATCAGAGTGGAGCTCGAGCTTCAAACTGTTTTTCACTGTGGCGTACCTCGTCGCCCAAGTTCACTGCGCAGTGGTAGACCTTTTGTGGGAGTCAGTGATTTCCTATACGACGCAGAGCTATGCTCACGAATGCGACTCTGCAAGACACTGGTAGGGACGAATTATGATATCAACTACGAGTCTACTGGACGAGTGAGTTACCCACTGAGTATATACTAGATGGCACACCACGGTCAACATACTACGATTTAGTCGCCCATGAGATGGTCGCTCACCTCTGACTTCACCAAGACGGCCATTGCTTGTGCAATATCTACTTCCTGGTCCATTGTGATTTGAAAAGCAGGTTCTATAGCGCTAGGAAGCACTTCTGACTCTGCCCGTAATTTATACCTAGACTGAACGCCCCGAACGGAGTTCATATCTAACACAGAGATACAGGATATTGGTAAGGCTGGACGGAAAAAATCTGATATCTGATACATGTCGGTACCAAGCACTCATACATCCCAAAACCAGTGTTACCAACGCCGTGGCTGTTAAGTTCGCTGATTCTCTCAGCTCGGGATAGTACTCACCAAACCCGTTGACTCGTTGCTAGATCTATAGCCCTAATTCTGTGAAGCTATCTAATTCACAGTGAGTATTTTCCCGTTAAATCTGCATCGTTAAACGTTCAAGTTGGTTCGTCCAACTTNCTGATAAAGGTCAACCTCCCTCGGAATCACTTCATCATGATCATTTCTATCCCGGCATCGGATACGGTTGACTTCAACGAGATCTATTAGAACAGCAATGGGGTATGCATATCATGATGCTGGTGATCAAAACGCAGTAAATCTTCCAAGCGTACCTGTGACAAATGATCACCTAGGATTTCGTCCAAGTTGACCGCCTTACAGCACAGGCTGAATCACTAGTCACCGTTGCCACTGATAGCTACCGCCCAGCATCAGGACGATGGCTGAGCTCCCTGAGTCTGGAAGTCGGCCAGCTTGCATTTTACACTATCCTTAGCTTTTCTCCTCTAAAACCTTGGGCGTCTTCAAGTATTACTTTCCGTGCCGGAGAGCCGTGAAGTAGATCTAGGGAGGGAGACCACATCTGATTTGATCTTCAAGGTGTGCTTTCCTATGGGCAATAGTAGCGCCTGCCAAGACTCGTGAGCAAGCTGTGGGGCCCAGTGAAGTAACCCAGAAAGGCCCCTCGAGGTTGGACCCGGTCTGGTGACTGGCTAGCGTCTCGTGAAGCATCAAGAGTCAGAAGCGTTGTATTGAATCTGCGGGGCAAAGGCATCGACGAGGTACAGAGCATAGAAGCCACGATCTAGCCTCGCACTATTCAAACCGACACACCGAGATGGGTAGTGAGATCTGGCTGCTGGTAACGACATCCCAAATTCCAAGGTGAACCCAGGGCGGCGCATCCCTATGGAAGTGCTGCGCACAGGGCACGAACGTATGCCTGGGTATGGAGAAGAACCATCACGAATGTGTTCGGCCGAGGTCACCGTCAATGGTATGTTCCAGTGCAGTTGACGGGAAATACTGTTTTAATCTAAATACAGGGGATTCTATTGCGATACAGCATACAAATGCGAGCCGACGGTTTATCATGGAGCATCTCTGCCATTGTTCTCTTCCTCGTCTCGGTCAATTTTTCGCTCGTGGACTAGATCATGGTCACCTAGTACATCATCGCTTCGAGGTACTTCATGCCCAATATCGCTTTCCTGCCACTCCGACTCCTCACTTCTTTTTGGTGGATTGAAGAGTAGTGTTGACACCACAGAACGTGTATGTTTGTCGTCCACCTGCCATATGTTCAGCAGCAAACGGTTGGCGAGAATGGGTAGGGCGAGTACTGAGGATAGCCTGTCCAAGATGGCGATATTTAAGTTATTGTGTTCTTCAGAGCTGCGGGAAGAGTGGGATGTAAGTGTGTACGTACACCTGAACGATCTTGTATTCATCTTTAACCTAGAAGTAACGGGAATCAGTTATGAAGTTGAGGTGGAAGGGCAAGGTCTGTTGTTAGATGCTTACAGGAGATCCAGGGGTCCTGAAAATTGTATCGCAGACACGGAGGACTGGGATGTCGATATCATCAGGATGAGATCCTAATTTTCCCTGGCCATTGCAACTTCGAACGCACCGATCATTGATAGAAAGTATATCCCTCCCTCCCTACGTATCACATTCAGCAGCGTGTTGTTCTGTCTTCGATACCGAACGAGCAGTGTTACTACCCCAGCAATTGCAACCACTAAAAATCCAACCGACGTCAATCAGCTCAAAGGTCTCGCTGAAGACACGGGTGGAACACAAGTAGACAGACTCACATGCAGTTTTTGCAAGGTTCAGATATGCCACGATGGTGAACGTCGAGAGTGTAATAGTTGCCGAGCTCGGCACGAGGTCGCACCCGTAGCCTAGTCTCTCATTATCGGGTGAAATTGGAACGGCTATAAGTGAACGGTCAGCTGCTTGCTTCATATTAGGACACTTGAAGGAAGACGACACTCTCTCACCTCTCACAGTGCTTATGTAGCGTAGTCCGAAAGTCGCGCTGGAGATTACAAACAACTGTGTACGAAGGATTTTGGTTGAGGGCTGAGAAACCATTCCTTGGGACACTGGGAGGAGAGGCCGAGCTCACCAAGAACAAAGTCGTGAAGAGGATCAGGTAACGTTTCTTCGTTCCTAAAAGTGCGTAGAGACATAGCCAAAGGGATGCTGAAGTCACTATGTCAATGAATGCGCTAGGAGGGATAGCGGTCGTTTTCTTACCTTCCGCTGAATGGGACACGATCATCATCATGACTGAAGCAACGGATCAGTCTGACGTGTGCCTGTCCTTCCAGGAGAATTTAGTAGTGATGGATAGCTTACTGTTCGTAAACCAATACAGCCCAAGGCAAGCCTAGAGCAGGAGTAAGGATAAAGCAACTTATAGTGCTGCATAAACAGCACACCTTAAAGTCCATGGCACCAATATGGATACGGTCC
Source organism: Candolleomyces aberdarensis (assembly GCA_004126415.1). Lineage (NCBI taxonomy): Eukaryota > Fungi > Basidiomycota > Agaricomycetes > Agaricales > Psathyrellaceae > Candolleomyces > Candolleomyces aberdarensis. Next base: position 50,573 of record SDEE01000286.1, read on the forward strand.
TGCACTTTTGTAAAGATGTTACATCTCAGGACCCAGGAGGTCATGCAGAGGGTACTCACGAACGATATAGGGGATTATTCCTAGGAGCGTGGAGTACTGCGTGAGGAGGAATAGGATTTTGCCTAGCATCCATCTTTGGGACCATATCTTCTCGACCTAGTCAAGTGAGTCAGGCGCCCATCTTTGAACGAATAGCGCTTGGATTGAGCGACGTACCTCTTCCCGGAACATCGTGATATAATGATATGCCTTTCAGTCGATTAGAGGGACCCAGAACGGTTGTTCAGGGACGAGGACGTACGAACGCGACTCTAAAAGCCACTACATGATTTCGTGAAACGTATTTTCAATCGGCACATCCATGGGATCGACTGGCGGGCTGCACCACTTACACTGAATGTACTATGGACTCGTGAGGACGGCAGCCGCCCTGAGTACTGAAGAGAAAGGCGAGGAAGCGTACCTCGTCTCGAATCCCGTGGAGGACTTCTTGGGCGTATTCGTCGTCCATGGAATGCAGTCAGACTTTGAAGGCAGTCTCGTGAAAGGGAGTTGAACAGTGTCGCCGCTCGATGCTGGGCTGTATATGTATGTCGAGGAAGCGTCCTATTTGCCATGTTTACACACCTTCTCCTTGTTCATGGTGCTTCTATTCGGATGGCTTAAGGCATACGATACCTATCCCATCTTACGTGTGTGTGTGTGTGGTGTGTGTGTGGTGTGTGTGTGTGGGTGAACAGAAGTCTTCTAATGGTCATCCCGGCGTTCTTGGGCGGTGGCTTGCAGTAGTTGACAATCATCCCCGCTCGGCATGGCATAGAAAAGATAGAATTCGCTTTGACATGTCCGTGACGTAATCATCTACCCTATCATCAAACACATGCGGTCCCGGGCATGGAAGTCGGTCAACTTCCGATCGGAACTTGGTACGTCCATTCCAAATGGATGAGCCAATACTTAGGATTCGAGAATGAATGGTTTTTGACGCACATCGGCTTTCTGGAACCTCAGGATGACCGTTTGGAACATGCGTTTATTGATCTCTTCATCGGTCATGAAAATCAGCACCTCGCAATTTGCAGGCTAGGAGGCTATGCAGCGCTGAGGCTGAGACTACATGGCTAATTTGAGAGAGTCTCCTTGTCCCCATGGTGACCCTATCCAGCTTGGACCGCGACCACCGCATCTCGGAAGGACTTATACTCCGAACGAAAGATTGGCATTCACGTTGACTTAAAAGGGATGGACAGGGATGTTCCTTCTTCCTTGTCCGGCATCACAGCGCAATGACTAGTTCTCTTCTTCTCTGGGGATTCGCATCTTCATCCCAATCGCTGACAGTTAGAGGTACCTGTCCGCTTCCAGCCTTCTAAGTGTGTCAACCAACATCGTTGTCACATACTTCATTGGGGGCTTGCCCCCTTTGTCCAAGCAAATCCAGAGATCCAAAATCAGCCACATGCGTGGATGTATAGCCAGTGCCGCAGTGCGTTGTGCAGCGAAGTTGAGCGACCGGCTTGCAAAACGAGCCTGGCCACATTCCGCCGCGTACGCCGGACCCTGACAAACGGACGTGCAAGTCCACACCAGGGTGATCGCCATTCCCATCAAGTCAGCGTCTTCTTGGGCCGGCGTCAGTGGCCTTCCGGAACACGAAGTAAATCCTTATATCCCGTAACGCTTGAGCGGAGTTTCAGTCAATGCGTTCTCATGCAGCCCTAAGAAGCAATATCTTTGAAGACTATAGGCAATGTAGAAGAAATTGGCCACAATTTATACAGAGGGACGATGACCACAACCAGCGATGTCATTCTTGCACCTTGTCTAAATTTTAGCCTTGAAGAGAGGTGCGAATGTGCCATCCTCCTTGAGCACATACAGCTCGATTCCCGACACCTTCTTGTTTGCCTTCAACGTGTTATGCTCGATCCTGTGCCAAACACTACTCTCTATGACATCGCGCCCCAGCAAAACACGCACCACCCCTGATGAAGTGGCTGCCAGTCCCCTTGAAACTTCGTCCCACTCTGGACTCTGTCGCCATGCCGGTGGGTATGCAGGAAGTCCGGCTTTAACCATGAGCGTAACGAGCGAGCTAACCTTGAACTTCTTCTCAAATTCAGACATCTTCTCATGAGCTGTAACGAATTTGCCGTTGATCTTGGTCCGTCCGCTGTAGAACATCACTTGGTGTTTGGGAACGTTGGTTGTCATCCATTTCATGAAGTCCGCAGCGTCTCTATTGTTTTGATACATCGTTTAGATGTCAAGGTTTGACAGAATAACTGAAAGCTTACTTCAAGAGGGCAGTGTTTTGGACAGATGACTTGCTGGCAGGGGCGACAGCCTTGGGTGGCGCCTTGCTGGCAGGCGCTGCAGCCTTGGGTGCTGCCTTGCCCGCAGGAGCAGGTTGCCTTGACTCCAGAACTAGAACATCATCCTACGCATGATGGTCAGCTAAATTCATGCCGAGTAAAGGACGGGAGAGAATGCGTACACTATAGGGAATGCCAACCGGTGCAGCCGAGACCTCCGACAGCCAGCGGAGGGACAGGAAGAGGAGGAAAAAGAGGTGATAAATGAACGATGCCTTCATAGTCGCACGTAATGTAAAGGGAGCTTGATAGACCAGCTATCTGCTTCTTCTGCTCCAGTAGTGAGGGACGTATCAAACGTTCTGGGGATCGAGCCAACTCTGCTGAGCGTTTTTATAAGGCTAGCGCTAGGACCAAGTATCCGTGCCTGGATGGAAAGCTAACCTGGGCGCGCAGTCTCGGTGATGTATTTCAATTGATTGCAAAGTTCAACTCCTCGAACAAGGTGACCACCATCACTCTAAGCCGTTATTATATGTATTCACTTATCTTGTTGCAACCTAATGATGGTTGACGTTGGCTGTCATCGGTCATCAGGTTTCATGTTGGTGTGATAACGGACTGGGGCGTGGTTTCTGAAGGATGGAGGGCTCAAGTGGAATTTGCTTCAGGCCCAACTTAAACGGACGTCCTGGGCTTTTAAGCAGCCCAAATGCGCGTGATACCGTTGGCCAGGGACAAGGTTGTTTTGAGGCATCAGATAGGGTCGCGGAATGAAGGAGGAAGTGGGATTACAGGAGATAAGAAAAGATCGTGTTAGTTGCAACAATTGGTCCTGCACTTTGTCCGGGCACATTTTTATCCGCTCTCAGGGGAAGGTTTGAGCGCAGTCGTGTTTACGGCACGCATAACGTCAAGAGCGACCTTTTGAAACGAGCGGCTTGAGAAATGGCTTGAATAGGGGCTGATGGAGAAATATCCTTGAGGAACGGAAACACATTGGCACAAAGTATTGAATAAAGACAAGCTTGAGACCCTGGAATAAGCCAGATGGAGGAAAGGTGGAGTAGTTCGCCGCGAAAACACCCTTTCACGATCAAGTCAATTTCATGATCATGACGGTTTATACTGTTCGGCAACACACAACATGTCACAACAAAATTTTGCGCAAAAGGAGACGACACATACTCGTGGGTGCCAAAAATAATGTCGCATCAAAATTCACGCGCGCGGTGACGCCTCCAGCAGAACGCCATAGCCAGTGTGAAAACTAATTCATATCTGGGTCTTTCGGGCTGAGACTTTGTGAGATAGTCGATTACTATGTACAATAGAGGTTTACAAAATTAGAACGGTGTGTGACCGCCCTTTGCATTGGACATGAAATGACGCGTCGGAATGAACACCGACGCGTGTCTGACGTAATGCGACACTATTTTTGGCACCCACGAGTAYRTSTRTCCGATATCCGATTATCGATCTTCCACCCTCTCAGCCATCTTCACATCTGATTGATCGTCGACACGCATGCATAATCTTGCTTTGCCAGGTGCTGGCACTGTCTTCAACCCTCCCTTCACACTGATTTGCTCACGAACTCTAGGTCCTCGGAGCACCGACACTGAAGACGCATATAGCGACGTATGGGTGCGTGGCTTCGCTCATATTGAGATTCCTTTAAGCGTGGCGCCGTACTAATCGTTGCACAGATTCCCGTCGATGGTGGACTTTCGACCGCGATTGTCGAACTCCTCAAACGTTCGAATAGTGAAAGTCTGATTCAGGGAGGAAGTGAGGAGCTTCCTGATTCGACTCGCCGCGCTCCTTTGTATGTTGCAAGGGCGATGATGTACGAGGCGAGTAGCTTCATTTTCACCCTTGCCTACCGTCGTTGAACGGGCCCTAATGCAGGCGGGTTGCTGTAAGTCGTCGGGTTTGTCAAGGTTTGATGATGTTTCCACCTGAACACTTATTCTTTGTAGACCCTGGGGAATGCGGATTTCATTTTTCGGAGGCTCGTGTTCTAGTACCACAAAGTGCACTTCAAACCACCGTACGTCCCTTCGGGTTCATTGATCATATCTTTCCACCCAGATACACTTGACCGCCCTTATTAGAAGTTTCAATGCGAAGTCCTATGTGGACGCGATGGGGCCTACCAGTGGTTTCCGGTCAATGGTTCATTCGAGATCTCGAAGTTACATGGCTTGTTACCTGTCCTGTGAGTCAGCACTCTGATAGATGAATCTGTTATTGAGTTTACTCACTTCCACCGTCTCCTCCATTGGACAGAGGAGGGCATTTATACTTAGAAGGAGTCAAAACGTTGCTGTACATTGCCAGAGGTAGTTCGGAGCCTCGTGAAGAGACGCATATTGGCAGTGTCACGACTGGAAGCTACGGTGAGTGGGAATCAAAATGTCAGAAGGCAGGATGGAACCCTCATATTCACGATCTAAAAGCGGCTATTCGTTTCCCGGACAGTAATTCAGATGATACAACCGAGATTCGGAGCTACGATGTTCTGGTACACGCCAAGTCCGACGTAGTCAGTCCACCTTATGTTTCACGCTTACTCCGACTGATATGTGAGGCTTGTAACTAGAACGCCGCAAAGGTCGTAGTAGGATCATACCAAACCGAGAACCACTGGTCCCGCACCAAGCCTGGTACTAATTACTCCACCACCGTCAACTTTCACCCTCCTCTTCTCACCGTCCCTCGCGTCCTTGTTGCCCTCACAAAACTCCATTTCGGGTACGAGAGCGATCACCCTAACACCGGCACTATCCGTGTCGAGTCTTTCCCGCAAAATATCTGTAGGGAATATTTCATCTGCAATGCAAAAACCTGGCTCGCAACGATGCTGCATAACGTTGGGACTAATTGGATTGCCATCGAGGAACCGGGGTGGCAGAGCGGCGTGTTCAAATCTYTCGATGCYAGGCCATGGGGTCCGACYTGGAGTCTCGASCATCGCGTCAACTTTGCCAAACCTTTCGAAGATGGTCGTCCAATGGTTCTCGTCGCCTTGAACACCATTGACATGTGGGGAGCATGGAACATTCGTGTCTACGCGACCAGCATCGATCACAAAGGGTTTAACGTGGCTGTATTGAACATGGGTGAGGAGGTTCAGTCTGCTTCAAAGGAACCGTCGACGAAGGTGTGGGCAACGGCTGTTACTTGGATCGCTATCCCGGCAAGCGATGTGATGATAAAACGGAATGCGTGGATTGGATCCTTCGCGCCGAGCATCGGAGGACCGAGGTTTCAGACGACCCACAGTGATCCTAGTCGATGGGAAGGTCATGTGGATTTCGGGTTCGAGTTCAAAAGATTGCCAAAGATATTCGTTGGAATTTCGCAAATGAACGCCATGACGGAAAAGAACCCACATTTTGCAATCACACCGTCCGAGATAACAACGTCTGGGATGAACTGGAGGGTTGAGACATGGGATCCCACCGTGTTATACAACGCTGGTGCAAACTTTATTGCAGTCGATACAAACCACTAGTGCATACGATGTTAAATATTGTGGCTCAGTTAACCTACCTCAATGTCAAGAACAAAAATGGCACAAAAATGCATACAGCAAATCGCCTTAGCATCCACACCCCGTCCATTCCCATGAATTCCCCATAATTCCCTCATAATCAACCCAGGATTGGCAGATGAGTTGATAATCTTCGCATTCCGAGTAATTCTGGAGAGCTAGAATTGAATGAGTATATAGAGCCGACCAGTGTAACTACCTGAGAGTTTGCTTTCCGTCCATTTTAAGACACCGAGCGTTAATTCTCGTCGAAAGCGGCCATTTTTGGGAGGATGTCGGGCTTTTTTATCTAGCATATCGCATTCGCAGAGGAGAAGTCGTTGTTTATCCAGCTAGGTATGTAGTTCATAGTTACTCTCAAGCCTCATATTCAGATTACGATACCACTTGACCTCCCATCCGCTCCCATCCACAGGGATTCACGATTTAATATGCATGATGCCATACCCACTGCCGACTAGATGCTAAAAGAGAGGGAGGTCACGAACAATACCACAAGCGAGAAGAACGCACCAAAACATTTGGCTATGGCCCTCAATGGTCGAACTTATCTGCGAGGGGTGAGAGCTATAGTACGGCCAGCAAGGACCGAACATACACCGAAATGCTATTGCCAGACCCGGCGCTAGGGATGACGCGCTGACGAACTCTTTCGGAATCTTTCCCACGAAGCGTGCCGCCCCGCCCGAGCACAGCGCTCAAGCGGAAGGTGCTGGAACAGTCGCCACTTCTGTCTAGCCGCAGTCAGGGGCGTGCACCTCTCGATAGAGCGGACTTCTTTGTTAATAATTTTAATTCAAGCGCTAGTCAATAATGGATATCTCGCTCTTTTGCGACCTTCCGGCAAGCTGCAGCAGCGTTGCTAACCAACGATTTTTATCATACAGTTGGAGGCTGTGGTAAGCTTCGCTACATTCTCCACCTCTACATAGATACTAGTGATACTGCGCCCAAGCCGGGATTCACGGCCTCGGAAACCACTTCGGCTTGATGGCACATGACAACCATGAGGCTGGTTTTCAGCGTTCACAGACTTTGTTTCTCTTAACCCTGTGCTTTCCTGGTTCCTTCTCTGATATAAGGTCCACGACCCGGCTTTCTGTCATCAACGACGAAGATGGATGAGATCACAGTAGACCCATACGAGCCAACCCTCCCAAGAACCTTTTCAATTGGCCGAAAACAGACGCGCGGGGCGCTCGTCGACATCCCACAACTCAAATCCCACTTGGCCCTTCTGAATGTGTTTATGGAGTTGAAGGAGAGGGTGGACTCGGGCTCGGGAAGTAATGACAGCCTGGAAAGCAAGATGCTGCAGTGGCCTTCTTTCGTAGGGCTTGCTGTCAAACGGTACTTCCTACATATGTACTAGTTGGTGTCGTGCGATATTTGACTGACTGTGGATGGCGGAATAGGTTTGATAAGTGGGTCAAGTCCTTGGAAATCGACGATTAAGAAATCGCTCTTGAGGATATCCTACCGCCCAACGACGTTCTAATGGTGTGGCACTCGTACATGTTGAATCCTAGGTGAGTGCTTTCCAACTGACGGCGATAGAATACCACTCATGTAACTTCATCTCAGATGGTACGCGGAAGATGGTTTACGTCTCGAAATATGCAGACCTTTGGTCAGAATAGGAATGAAACTGGAGGACGAATTTGTGGAGACTGTGTTCGGTCTGGACGCAGACCCGAACATATCTCCCGTTGCTCCATTCGAACGAACGCCTTCCATATCCGGAAGACGACTTAGAGGTTTAGGCGCAAGCGCCTTGTGCGCGCGCACCATCCTCGCTCCATCTCTCTCCCTATCTCGCTGTACCACACGATACTCAGGAGACATT